>PVIJ01003759.1:0-128937 GCA_004024925.1 Scalopus aquaticus
GGGGGGGGGGGGGGGGGGGGCGACTTTGCGGCTTAGAGGGTCTGCAGCTCGTGGGGCTGGGTGCAGATCGCGGGGTGCAGGGCGGGCAACCGGGAGCTGTTGGCTTTGGTTTGATCGGCGGCCCTGGGAGCGCCGGGGCCTCCCAGAATTAGGAATCCGAGCTGCTGCGGGCAGACGGAAAGCGAGGGGAAGGGCTGACTCCAAGATCCTCTCCGGCCCCCACGGGAATTGGTAAACGACAAATCTTTAAAACAAACAGCTTTAAACTGGAACTACAGGGGGATTTACCCAACGTTGGGGGAAGCGCCCCTCGGTCGGTCCGTGCTGTGAAGATTTTCTTTGTAGGTTATTTTTGGGTTTTGGGGGGGAAGCTAGGGAAGCACCGAGCCCCTTGAGCCCCTTGCTTTTCCTCTAACGCCCCCCAAATTCCCCGCGCCAGACCACGTCTTCCGTTCTTAGGATTCCCAGACCAAGGCGTTGGAAAATGAAACCAAAGCTTGTTTTGAAGGATTCTTTGCAGTGCTCAGGCTAGAATGCCACGTCTCTGGTCCGCGGACTTAGCCTCTGCGACTCACGGTGGGCCGAAGGAGGGGGCGGCGACTCCTTAAAAATAATAAACCTGCTTTTCATCCTCTCTCCCAAAACCCCACAATTCGGCGTCTCAGAGCGAGTTCAGGGAAATCAAATTCAGAAAAGAGAGGCGAGGACCCAAAAAGGTTAAATATTAAACTTTCCGGATCAGATAGTGGCATAGTGTTTAAGGAGACATTTCAAACTGCTCATGGAAAGGTTTCACCCTGGAGCATGTGACGCCCAGGAATAAAACACACCGGGGAGGTTTGTATTTACGCTGTCCCGGCGCTGCCGAGGGGCCTTCCCCAGTTTCGGAAGGACCCTGAAGCCGCCGAGGCCGAGTGCGCGCTGAGGCGCAGCGCGTCTCCGGCCACTTCGCCGATCCCGGTCCTTGGGAGCCTGAATCAGCCAGAGGAAGGAGCACGGATTTTTACTTTTTATGGAAAAGGGGCTACTCCCCTTTTCATTTCTGGCCGCCAGATCGGACGCGCCCAACCCCGAACAGCAAGACAACTTTCTGAAACTTCTTTTTTTCCTCCCCCTTTTCCCTTTCCCCCTTTCTGTTTCTTTCGCGGCACGTCTCTTCTCTCCGCCAAGACGCCGTGTGCGCCGCCTCACGCAGCTCCGCCTGGCCGCCCGGAGGGGCCCGACCGCTGTCCGCCTGTGTGGCCCGGGCCGCGGGCCCGCCGCTGAGCGCAAGCCCGGCTGGCCGCCGCCATGCACGCCGCGGAGCCCCCGCCGCCGGAGGACTCTGGGACTACACCGAGGCCGAACTTTTAGGTCCCACTGAGAGAGGCCCGCGGGCCGCGAGGGGGGCTGGCCGCGGCACTCCCGCGGAGGATGGATGGCCGAGACTTCGGGCCCCCGCGGTCCGTGCACGGCCCCCCGCCGCCGTTGCTGTCCGGCCTGGCCATGGACAGCCACCGCGTGGGCGCGGCTACAGGCGGACGCTTGCCCGCCTCGGGCTTGCCCGGCCCGCTGCCACCCGGGAAGTACATGGCCGGCCTCAACCTCCACCCGCACCCGGGTAAGTGCCGGGCGCTGTGCCCGCCCCGTTTGGTCCCTCGGGGATCCTGGGGAGGGAAGCCGGGGGACTCGGTCTGTTCCCGGGATTTATGAAGGAGGTGCGGCGGCTCTTTCTCTCGGCGGGTTCACTACGATGCGGGCCAGCTCAGGAACTGTGGTGGGGAGACCCTGCAGACGCCAGTCGGAGGCCCTGGAGAAGAGGGGTGCGGGGTTTGGCTGCTTTTCCCGGAGCCCGTTTCTCCCGAGGCATTTGCTCTGCAGCAATCCGAGCCGCCAGGGGCGATTCCTATACCCGGGCTTCTGCGGCTCGCGCCTGGGCTGTAGTTGTCAAAATCTGAGTGAGAAAAGAACGAATCAGCCCCCTTTGAAACATCGAGTTTCTTGAGTTCGAGTTCTTTTCTTGGTAAACACCCTTACAGGCGCCTCTGGGCCCCGGGTTGCGTTCCTGGCTCTTCCTCTAGTGTCCTTCAGGGTCTCAGGCCGGCCCGGAGAACCTGGAGGTGCAGGAGAGGAAGACCCCAGCCCTGAGACCACGGCCTTTGGCGGGTAGGTGGTGGCCTTCGGGCGACCCCTCTTCCCCCGGAAAAGAACGGTGGTCACAGGACCCGCATGCCAGGAGGCTAGTGACCCTTGCCTGGCCCCTTGTTTTCCGGCGGGAAGGCGGGTGCAGAGTAGCTGCCGCGCAGAAACTGGGCTACCGCCATCCTGAAGCTGGGGGAAGGACGCGGTGCGGGGAGGTGCGGGGAGCGGGTCGCGCCCGGCACCAACGGTGCAGGAAAAACCTTGGGTCTGACATCCAGCCACGCGCGGGAGGAGATGGCCGAGATGGCCGAAAGGGCCCAGCGGCCTCCGCCATTTGTCAAGCAGGGCTCCCCAGGCTCTGCGGAACGGCACCCGGGAGGGAGAAGCTTGTGCCTGGCCGGCTGCCTCCGATCCAGTCGGCAGGGGTGGGAAGATAGACGCGGGGACCTCCGGACCTGCCGTCAGCCGCCGAGGGAGACCCAGTCTCTCCTCCCCCGACTGCCTTCAGCTTCTGTGTCTGGCATCCCACGTTGACTTGAAAAATTCACCTTTCCCATTCCTTAGTGTAGTTTAGGACTCTGGTGACTGTTCCGGCATCCCCTGTGGCTCCCCTTGTCCTTGGGGGTGTTGAGCGGGACTTTTCCGACGGCGGCCACCGCCTTTGCCCTGCCCCACCGACCCTGCCGGCTCGACCGCGCCTGCTGTTTTTGCCTGTCTTTGATTTTTCTCCTGGAACTTTTCAGGAACCAGAGTCCCGGCGGCTCTGCGGGACAAAGGGCCTTTGTGAGGCACCAGGCGGGGGAGGGGCGAGCGCAGGGGCCCGGAGAGCGGAGAGGACCCAGTGGTGTCCCCAGGCATGCGCTGGTTTCTGCGGGGCTGGGGTGGCATTCAGCCCAGGGGACCGCTCTGGGGGCCAAGGTTTTCTCCAGCGGTGGGCTGCGGGTGTGGAGATACTCTAGAGGAAGGGTTGGGGGTGGCCCTGGGGTGCAAAGACCTCTTGTGCCATCCCATTTTTCTTGTCCCCAGAGACCGGGAGTGATTTTTGTGTGTTTGAGTGTCTTTTGAACTCATCAGGTTGCTCTGTACAGACTGCGGTGGTGCCAGAGGACCACACTTCAGACCGCAGGTCTTCTGCTCCAAGTGGCATCCTCATTTGCCTTTGCAGAGTGAGGGAGAGGTCACAGCGGGCGCCTCGGCTGGGGTCTGACACCAGCCTGGCAGAAGCCGGGTGTCCAGGTCAGAAGCAGTGAAAATAGTGAAAATAGTTGCTGCTCATGGCCCGCTGCACACTGTGCCAGGGCCGTGCCCAATCTTACTGCAGCTGCCAGCTCACCTAATGCCCACTCAGTAGGTGGGGGGGCTGAGGTGGATAGGTGAAGGGACTTGAAGGGAGGCAGGCAGGACAAGGAAGTCCAGCGGGAGGTGGCTGCATAGGCCTGTCTGGGCACCTCCTGCATGCTCGAAGGCTGAGGTCATGGAGGAAATAGCAGCAGCGGGAAGGGCTGCCGAGGAAGGCCGCCTGGGAAGGGCGCCTTAGCCGCCTTTGGTAGGCTGAGCTCACCGGGATGGAAGGGTAGGGGGCTGGCACCGCCCCCATCTTGAGTGGCCGCTTGGAGACCTCAGATCCTAGCCCGTTGCCCAGAGTGTCAAAGTGTCTGGTGGTAATCCCATTAGCTGGGAGGTGGGGGACTGCTCCCCTTTAACAGCTTGGGGAAGTTGGATTACAAATTCCTCAACCCAGCATCCCTTTATTTGCTTTATTTACTCCCCCTTTATTTGTGGGGTGCAGGTGCTAAATTTTCTCTTCCCATGCGCCTCCCCTTCTTGGCTGTCAGTTCCTTAGGTCTGGCCAGCATTATCAGCCTCATCTTTATTTGTTTATTTTTGTTCTGGGAAGCCAGGAGAGGCTGAGCTATTTGCCTGGGGTCACAAGGGGGAGGGGAGTCTGTTACCTCTGGACTCCAATCCACTCTGGACTCCAGCCTGGGGTGTGTGGGGCGGGGAAGCCCTAGTAGGGCCAACCCTTCAAACGTAGAGGGACTGCCCTGGGAGAGCCCTCGGCAGGAGGTGAACTGGCCTGGGACGGACCCTATCCTGGCAGTTCTGGGGTAGGGCGTGGTTATCTGTGTGTGAGGGCCTCCTGGAGGAGATGCCTTCTGTGGAGATCTAGATGGAGGTGTTTCTGCAGAAGAGGAGGTGAAATCAAGCATAAAGTGGGTTTAAGATAACAGTGGCTCTTACCTTTCCCATAACCTTGAGATGTAGTTGAGGCCTTAAATGTTCACAGCAGTCAGTGAAATGACTGACTCTGCCCTGGGCTGGGAGGGCCTGGGCTCAGTTGTCCTTGTCCTCACTTTGCAATTAAAAAACTGTTAGCAGCCCACTCCCAGGGCTAGCTGTAGGAGGATATGTCACTGGGAGGTGGGGGACTGGGACCCAAGGATCAGAATGGGGAGGCCCTGCCCTTTGGACAGACCAGTGCACAATAGGCGGCCACTGGCCTCCTTCAGGGTCGATCAGCTCTATCTCTGGAATCTAGCCCGTCAGCCTGGTGGGATTGATTTAAAAAGATTAATCAGTGGGATGGGTTGGTGGAGTGTTGCAGGCCCAAAGATAAGATTGTCTAGGTGCTTCTTTTTCTGGTCGGAGGCACTGGGAGGCCAGAGGGAGGTTCTGGGACCTGCACCAGCTCTGGACCCCATGGTTCTTGGAGCCTCTTGGTTCTTTAGTGTTTAGCGCCAGTGCCTCTCTTGTCATTTACCTAGCACATGATTCCCAAGTACCTCCTTGCCCTGCTATGGCCTTGGGAATCCAGCAATGCCCAAACTGAAGTCTTTGCCCTCATTGGAGAGCTCCCATCCTATGTGGGGCCAGGCGGTAAATGCACAGGTCAGGAAGGAAATCGTTTTAAATAGAGACACAGGCAATGAAGGAAAGAAAATGTCAGGGGTCTGCTTTGGCCCTGTGAGGGGCTGTGAACCAGGAGAATGGCCTTGCTGGGGGAGGTGGGGTGGGGGTTGAGGAGGCTGGGCCTTGGAGGTCCCTGAAGGCCAGTAATGAGGTCTTGGAATTTCAAACTGAGGAATGAGAAGATTGGGGGGGGGGGGGTGTTAAACCCGAGGGAGTGACTCACATCAAGGGACATTTTACAGAACTGGTCTGGACTCTTAAAAAATGTCAGTGGCATGGAGGACAAAGGAAGGCCAAAGACTGTTTCTGATTAAAAGAGACTAAGAAAATGTGACAGTGAAAGGCAACATATGGCCTGCGATTGGATCTTGGATCAGGGAAGAAATTGCCCTAAAGGACATCACCGAGGCAATTGATGAAATTGGAATATGGACTGTAGATTAGCTGATAGTGTCAAATCAATGTTATGTTTCATGGAGTTGATAGCTGGACTGTGGTTATGTAAGAGAATGTCCTTGTGTTAGTTAAGACCTAGGACTCTGAAATTTTTAGGGGAAAGGAATGTGATGTCTACCATTCTCAGGAATGGCTCAGGAGGAGAAAAGTAGTATCTATAATTTTTATGTGGATGTGGGAGATGATGAAATCAAATGACATGGAAATAGCAAAGAGCGTGGGAATGCAGTTGCCGGACCTGGCGAAGGTCACATGGCACTTTGTTATACTATTTTAAACTTTTCTCTGACTTTGAATTTATTTCAAAACAAGCATTTAAAACAATTAGTTTGGGTTGTCTGCTGGAGAATGGCATAGGGCGAGAAAAGTAGGTGACTACTCAGTGACTGGGAGGCTGTTAGGGAGGTGAAAGTGACCAGGGAGGCGGCCTGGAGGTGATGAGTCTACAATGCTGAGGTTGGGGCAGAGGAGGAGGACAATTGGATTTTTGGCCACTGCTCCCTGGGGAGGAATGCAGAGGAACAGTTTTGGGGAGAGGGTAGAGACTGGGCATTCTTGATTTGGATGTGGCCAGTTTCATCCTGTGGTCTGATCTGATTTAGCTCCCACTGGGTCACATGGAGACTCCAACTCCATTGCTGTGACCAGCCTGTCCTTCATTTCCAGCCCCGCTTTTGAGGGGACTGGTGAGAACTGCTGTCAGGACAGGTCTTGGGCCTCCCCACAGGCTTCTGGAAGTCCTGGCTCACAGTCAGTACTAGCCCCAGGCCCAGGGTCCTTACCTTACTTACCACCTGCTCACAGAGCCTGGCATCTGACGTTGGGGTAAGTCACAGCCATTAGGTGGGAACAACCAGTTCCTCATCACCTTTGCAGGCCGTGAATGCACCCCAGCAACTGCCTGTGAGCTTCCGTCATGAGTTAATGGATGCAACGGAGTCTCAGCCTGGAACAAAAAACCCGCTTCATACACGCTCACCAGTAGTTTTGCACATTTCTGAGCCTTCACAAGCTGGCGGAGGCTCCTACTCTGCTTCTCCAGATTAATAACTCTGCTTTTCACCTAGAGGCAGGATGGTGCAGGGGCTATTACTGGGTGTGTGATGACTCTCTAAGCCTCAATTTTCTCATCTGTAAAGTTGGTCGTATAGCACCACTGAATTCATTCAGTTCTTGTGAAGTTTGAGTAAGTGCAACAAGCTAGATGCCCTAGCATAGTAGGTACAGCCTTTGAAAAAGTTACAGTAAAAGTGATGGCTGTAATTACGATGATCATTAACTGATGACTCATGGATCCCTTGCTCTAGCCCAGACCTCTCTCAGGACCTCTGGAATCATGTAGTAAACCTCTTGAGATGGTCCACAAACTCCTTCGATTTCAGGGTCCCAACTCGGTCCCATCATTTAAATTTTTTTTTTAAAGATTTATTTCTTTATGCATACAAGCTGGGGTACAGGCCAGAGGGGTGGGGTGGCGACAGCGTTCACCAGAGACAGAGCAGGGAGGAGAACAGGCAGATCAATGGAAATACACTGCTGAGGGGAGCAGCGGGCGAGGCAGGAGAGGTCTGCCACGCATGTGGGAATCTCCTCGGCTGGGCGTCGAACTTGCATCGCTGCTGCCGACAGCTCCACAGTGCAGTGCTTAATTGCTGTGCCACCAGGGAGGCCCCATCATTTAAATTTTTCCCCCCTTTTTTCCATGTAACATACACTGTGAAAATTCTTCAATCTTGAATGTTTGGTTTATTGACTTTTTACAAAATGAGCACACCCATGTAACCACCAGGCATCTCAAGACATTTCCAGCACCCCACAGGGCTCCTTCATGGTCTCCCAGTTGCTAACCCTCCACCCCCCCGCCCCGAGGTTATTCTTACTTCTGTTACCTTAAATTAGTTTTGCCTATTTTGAACTTTATAGAAATGGAATCATGCAATGTGCCTCTTTTACTTCTGGCTGCTTCCTGTACTCAGAATTGCATTTGAGATGTTCATCCACATAGTGCTATCTAGCATTAGTTTGTTATTTCTTGTTGCTCTATAGTATTCCACTATGTGAAATATAGCACAATTTATTCGTTGAACACCAGTGTTTGCTATCCGTAATGCTGTTGTGAGCATGGCCTTAAGGTGTATATATGTACAAATTTCTGTGGACATTTACACACATGCACACATATATGTACATATATGTGTATTTATGCATGTGTGTGTGTGTATATAACATCTAGTATTGGAATTATTTGGTTACAAGTTATATGTGGGTTTAGCTTTAGTAGCTGCAGAGTTTTCCAATGGTTATATGGTCATATATTCTCAGCAGCAGAATTCCAGAAACTCTAGGTCTTCACTAACACTTAATATCATCAGTTTTTAAAAATTCTATTTATCCTATTGAGTATGTAGTGTCTAACTGTGTGTGCACTTGAAAACCTTTTCCTTAATTTTTTAGACTTTATTAAGGAGTACTTTCCATATTCTAATATTCACTCATTGGAAAGTGTGTAGGTCTATTTTATGCTTAATCTACCTTTTTGAGTAAAAGTTATATACTAAGAGTCAAGTAATGTTAGGAAGATTATAAAGAAGGTAAGTAATCCCCTGCCTTGAATCTCCCTATTCCCAATTGCCACTTCTCATTATTTTGGCTGTTTCTTTTGGCCCTTTTATCTTTATTTATATGTAGTAATTAGCTTCTACAGCTAGTTATTTTTTAATTTTTGAGATTATTGAATTTTATGGAAGATGTGAATTTTGCATAGACTGACCAAGTAATTCCTGACTTTCCCATTTACTAGTATGGACCATGGGAACATTTTTTTTTACCTCTCGTGTGTTCCTTAAGCTTAAAATGGAGAATAATAGTATTTACTTCGTGAGAGTGCTGTGAAGGTTAAATTGTTACTGCAGGTAAAGTGTTTAGAACAGTATATTAAATATAATAAGCACTTAGTAAATGTTTATTGTTGTCATCACCCAACCACCATTTTTTACTTCCCCTCTCTTGATAAATGTGAAATACAGTTTTGTTTAAACTGGTTTTACTATTGTGGCTTTGTAAATATTTATATTTGAACCAAATGGTTTAATGAAATTCGTTTCTTTATTTCCTGGAGTTATTAATTGCCCCTTTTTTTTTGGCTGGGATTTCTTGGATTGACTTCCAATCTTTGGGGTATATTTTTCATTTTATCAGCTCTGTTGGGTGAGATACCGCTTTCTTTTCTGGAGGCTTCCTTTCCATATTTTTTTCATTTTTCTGTTCTAGTCTGGTTTGCCTGGTGCTTAGGACTATTGTAGGGCCATCATTCTTCAAATTACCTTTGCTTCTCTGCTGTATTAGAGTTCCTGTTTCTTGACTCCCATGCTTTTTTCCTGCTTTACTTCCTTGTTTTGCTGGAGCACATCCTGCAGTAATTTTCTGTGAAAGAGTATATATATGGAAGGCATTTTTTTTTTTGAGGTCTAGAATGCCTGTAATACCTTTATCTTCCCTTTACACTGGAGTTGCATTTTGAAAATAATCCCCCCCTATTGTTCTGAAGGAATTGCAACATTACTTAACTTTGGGAGGAGCTAAAATTAAAATGTCTCCCCTCTTTCCCAAAAGCTTAAAATCATTTAGAAACAAGTAATAGTTAAGAGCATGCGCTCAGACAGCTCTCCTGCCTGCCTGTGACTATGTAGGCATTTCTTTTCATGAACCATTTCCCTTTGCAAAGCAGTAGCAGCAGCACGTGTCTATGCAGGTATATCTTTTTTTCTTTCTCTTCTCCCTAATAAACCTGTCCTTTTAAAATGTTAAAAAAATAGGGGCCTCCCCGGTGGCGCAGCGGTTAAGCGCTGCGCTGTGGAGCTGTCGGCAGCAGCGGTGACGCGAGTTCGACGCCCAGCCAGGGAGAATCCCACATGGTGTGGCAGACCTCCCCTGCCTCGCCCGCTGCTCCCCTCAGCAGTGTATTTCTGATCTGCGCGTTCTGCTCCCCACTCTGTCTCTGGTGAACCCTCTCGCCGCCCCACGCCTCTAGCCTGTACCCCAGCTTGTATGTATAAATAAAAAATAAATCTTTTAAAAAAAAATAAAAAAAAATAAAATGTTAAAAAAATAGAGCGTGTGCTCTAAATTCACAGGTATTGTTTACCATTTACTAGGTATGTGGGCTTATACATGTTACCTAATGCACTGGTTTCCAGAGCCAAAGGCAGGATTTGTTGACCACTGAGGAAACTATTTCCTTGAATGTGTCAGTAGGTCTTTTCTCTCTGATGTTGTCAGTCTCCCAGGTTAGAGTCCTAGTTCCTGCCTGCAGGGAGTCAAAACATAACTGTTCCTCTCCCAAGAGCTGAATGTACCTGGATAAAAATTTGGCTCTTACCCCAGTCCTCCAACTACAACCCTTAATGGCTCCATCATTCTTAACCAGAGGGCTCATGGAGGTTGGGGGTGGGGGGACTCTTGGTTCTTCCTTTGCATTCTCTGCAACCCAGCCTTTAGAGGGACGGGTTCAAGCTTCCACATCGCTCAGGAATGACTGACTGCTCTTGGTTCACTCTTCCAAGCCAGCTTTCAGTTTTCTCCAAATCACACACCTCTTGTCCATCTGCTTGCCTGTTTCCAAATGTTGTGAAGGTTTTCTCCTTTCCATCCCTCTGTTGTTTTGTTTTCTCTCCTTCTTAAACCTCATTATTCTCCTCTTTGTGAGGCTCTGACATTTGGGAAAGGATTTGTCACCGTTGAACCCTGCACCACTTCTGGGCTCTGGGCTCTGACTGGGCCTGGTTCCTGGCTTTCTCTAACTTCCTTCTCAGATGCTGCCTAGCTTCCCTCTTCCACCTCCCTACTCCAGGCCCCTCACTCCCTTCCACCCCCTCTACTCCCCACCCCCCAGTTCCTGGAAAGGTCCTTTGGCCTTACCTCTTCTTCCTCTATCTAGGCCCAGACCTCTGTTAGGTGAAAAGAAAACCTGTGGGAAATCCTCTGTAATTGCTTTAGAATTGTGGACGTCTGCAGGCCTGGGGCCAGGCAGGGGTGGATACATTTGCATGTCATTGGCAAGACTGAGGCCTTGACCTCTTCAACTGCCTATTGGGATTTGAGCACCTACTTTGTGGGCTGGGCTTGGAGTTGGGGCCAGGCAAAGTCTCAAGCCCACAGGGGGCCAATATTCAAGAGTGGGGGAGGGACAGGTGTTAAATCCAGATTACCCTTTAGGAGAGCCTTGACCCCTGCTGAGGAGGAGCTGGGGCCTCTGGGATGCTAAACGATGCTGTTTGGGATCTAATCCCCTGGGGGGAGGCCTCAGGGCTGGTTTGTAACTGGAGGCTGGAGGTTGCTTTGGTTGCTTTTAGGCTAGGTGCTGAGCTAGAGGAACAAAGCCCTGTGCTGAGGGAGCAGGATGGGGTGGGATGGCTGGGGCCGGCCTCTCTCAGGCCAGCCCACAGGCCTGCTGGACCCCTCCCCTCCTGATGGGGTGAGATAAAGCCTCGTTGTTCTGGCCTGGTGGCTTCTGTAGATTCTAAACTCTGACTTTCTCGGGAACCTCTTCTACCCAAGACGTTCAGCTGCTGCTTTGCCACACCCATGCGAGCTCCAAGAAGGTGGCAGCAGCCACAGGTGGTTTGGCCCAGCCACAGTCCCAAGAATGTGCAGGGTAAGCCCTTCACCTACCACCCCAGCCTTCTGCCTGTCTCTCAGCCTTCTTGTCTGTCTTGGGGCATCTTCCTTCCTGAGAACAGAATGCCTGGAAGCCGAGGATACAGACCAGGTCCCACTGAAGATTTGTTTTGCTTTTCTGTTACCTTCGGTTTACTTTAGGCACAGAGAGGTTGGGTTACTTACCCAAGGCCACACAGCCAGGAAGTGAGAGATCTAATTGCAAGAAAACCAGGGATTGGGGAAAGGAGGTATTGATAGGAATTTTTCTTTCCCCTACTGTTTCCTTTCTTGGTTTGTTTTTATTTATGTTTGTGTTTGCAAATTTTGTCAATGTGATAGTTCTATGAAAATGACTCAGAATGTAATACATCCTGACGTTCAGATTGGCCCCCTCCCAGCCCCACTGACCATTTTTAAAGATTTATTTTGATTTAGTTATGCATACAAGAGCTGGGGTGTAGGCCAGAGGTGGGGGGGGATTCACCAGAGGCAGATCTACTGAAATACACTGCTGAGGGGAGCAGCAGGGAGACGGGAGAGGTGTGCTGCACCATGTGGGTCAGCTCCCTGGTGGTGGGGAGCAAACTTTTGCCCGTGCCTATAGCTTGATAGTGCTGAGACTTTAACCCCTGCACCACTGGGAGGCCCCCCCACTGACCTTTTTAAAAGGATATTTTTTATTGTGATTTAAGAGCCACACAGATGTAAGCAAAGATCACATGTGCATAGCTCAATTTTTTTTTTATAAACTGAATTTTCCGGTGTTACCATCAACCAGTCAACAAAGAAGCCCAGAGACCCCCTTCCCTCTCTGTCCCCAGTGACCCCTATCTTGACTTAAAAACTACCACAGATTCCACATGCAGGGCAGCAAGGCGTGAGCTCCTCTGTGAGGGCTGTCGTCTCGTCCTGGCATTCGCTGTGGCTGTAGTTTCTCCTCGCAGAAGGGGAACGTGTTGTTGGTACGATAACATCACAGTGTATTTATTTATCCAGCCGTGGACGCACATTTGGTTGCTTTCCATCTTTGACTCTTATTAGTGGTAGGATTTTGAATACCAGCTTGTGATTTGCTTTTCTGTGCCTGTCCTTGGATGTAGACACCTGCCCCTGGGCACCTTGGAGGGCACTTCTGGGTCAGAGAGGTTGGTGGAGTCCGCCAAGTACTGATTTACTCTCCCGCCAGTTGTGTTAATGACGTCCAACTTTCTGTCGGATGTTTTGTCCATACTGATGAGCGTGTCGCAGTTTTAATTCAAATGGCCCTGCCCCGTGGTGTCAGAGGCTGAGTCCCTGTCATTTGGACATCCTTATTTGCTACCCCCCTGCCAAGTCTCCTGCCCCCTTTTACACTGAGTTGTCTTTTTTCTTACTGGTTTGGAGGTGCTCTTTATATATTCCGGATAGAAGCCCTTCCCTGTGACATACAGCTCAGATCATTTTCCATGCACTGGCTTGCTTGCCTTTGCTTTCTCCTTCGGTGTCGTTTGAATAATAGAAATTCCTAATTTTAATGAACTAAGTAGATGTCTTATTTCTATAGTTAAGGTTTTTTACATGGTCTGTAAGAAACCTTTGCCTGCTCTGAGGTCATGAAGGTACTGTTCATTGTTTTCTTCTAGAAGCTTTCTTGTTTTGCCTTTCCTGGGCACACCCACAGCCCACCTGGAACTGACTTATGTATGGTGTGAAGTTGGGGACAGAGTCCTGACGTGCCCCTCCCCGCGGTCCCCTCCCCGTGCCTCCCCCCCCCCCCCCCCCCCCCCCCCCCCCCCCCCCGCTGGTGATGGCAGTGTTTGCCGCTGGCTGTCTTTTCCCACCCTGTGCCCCTGTGGCCCCATTTCTGGACCCTCGTGCCCCATAGGGGTGTTGATGTGGTACCTCAATGTGTGCCTTTTGGTATTTGGTGGCCTAAGTCCTCCCCTTCCTCTCCCTCTTCATCTTCAAGGTTGCCATAGCTGTGCTTAACCCTTTGTGTTTCTACGCAGCTTAAAAAAAAGCTATAGCAAAACCACATCATGTCAAATTCACCATCTTAACTATTTTACCCTCCAGGTCAGTGGCATTAAGTACATTTGCCTTGCAACACCGCCTAGTATATTCATCTTCCCAAATTGAAACTCCGTCCCTGAGAAATACTAGCCTCCCCACTGCGCCTCCCCCAGTCCCTGGCACCTACCCTTCTGCCTATGAATGGACTGCTCTGCTCTGGGGGCTTCTTCTAAGTGGGGTCTATTTCACTCAGCCTAACGCCCTCAGGGTTCATCCGCTGGGAGCTCAGGCCGGAATTTCCTTCCCATGGAAGCTGAGTAAATTCCATTGTATGCATAGCCTGCATTTTGTTTTTCCATTCATCCGATGATGGACATTTGGGCTGTTTCTACCTTTCAGCCATTGTGAAAACGCTGCTGTGAACATGGGCGTGCAGATACCTCTTTGAGGGTCTGCTTTCAATTTCTGTGAAACTCCTGGGCGGCCCTTGGTGCACACAGGCTGCTGGGGTTTTGGGGGAGAGTGCTGTGGATCTATAGGTCAAATTTGACCACAGCCTGCGCCCTTTGGGTTTTTTTTTTTTAAGATTTATTTATTTATGCATACAAGCTGGGGTACAGGCCAGAAGCGTGGGGCGGCGAGAGGGTTCACCAGAGACAGAGTGGGGAGCAGAACAGGCAGATCGATGGAAATCCACTGCTGAGGGGAGCAGCGGGCAAGGCAGAAGAGGTCTGCCGAGCCATGTGGGAATCTCCCCGGCTGGGCATCGGGCGTCGAACTCGCGTCCCTGCTGCTGACAGCTCCACAGCACAGCGCTTAACCACTGGGCCACCAGGGAGGCCCTCCTTTGGGGTTCTTGATAAGCCTGTGGGTGAGTTGTTTCTGTCACCACCCCCCTTGCTGTGCTTCTCTCCCCTCCCCCAACCAAGCCCCAAATTTGCTGATTGAAGAGAAGAAGGTGACGTCATCTGGTTTTAATACTTCTTTGTAATACTAAAGACATTGAACTTTTTACTGAATTTGGCCATTTACAATTATTTGTGAATTATTTTACTGAATGATAAGCCCCGTTATCCAGCAAGGGCTTTATTAACCCATTCACAGGCTTGGAGGTTATAGAAATCTCAGCATCTGTGTGAGAATGAAGGTCAGTCTATCCTGAGGGTCCTTGCACTATTTTCAGCTGCTGTCATAGAAACGCCCAAGTCACGTGTTGGTGCTCTGGGCTGGGCTGACTCTTTTCTGGGTGATAACCCTGATTTGATCATGTGGAGGTGATGCTCTGATAGTCTTTGGGGTGCAGTATTTTCATCAGGCCGGTACTTTCTGAAATAGAAAGGGGAATTTATTTGTTTTCTTAGTGACTAGGGCTTGGGAGGCATCTTTGGGACTGGAAATACCAGCAGAGGAGGGTCTAGAGTCTATCTGGTGTCTAGCCAGGGGCCGTGTGGCCCAGTGACTTTGGAGCCAGGGTCTCAGTTTCCTCATTTTTAAAAGGGACAAGGATCTTCCCTCCCAGACTTGAGAGGGGTGTGAAGACTGGTTGGAAACTAGGGCCCCAGCAAAGTCCCTTGGCTCATCATGACCTTGCGCAACCCCCTACCATAAACATCAGCACTTATTAGGTGCAGCTTGAGGGGCATTGGGTCTGCAAACGAGGCTAAGCCTGGCCCACCTTTTGTAAATAAAGTCTTAATGGAACCAAGCCCTATAGTTGTTTGTGGCTGGGGCAGGCACAATAGGCCTGCCATGACTAAAGTATTTATCCTCTTGCCCTTTCAAGAAAAACGTTGCCAACTACTGTTCTACTGGGTGGAGAGGGACATTAAAGGAGGAGGAACTACAATAAAGAAGGAACTAATACGTATAGAGAATGATAAATGGTGATAAGTACTTTGGAGGAAAATAATTCAGGAAAGGGTGTATGGGTGGGGTGGTTAGGGGCTGTCCATTCATTAGCCACTTGAGCTGTATGAATAGGGAGTGACTGAAGAGAGTATACAGATAGCGCTGTTAGGAGGAATGGATAGTGCAAAGGCCCTGTGGTGTAGCAGCCTGTTTATTCCACTTCCTTATTTCAGCCCAGTTCTTTGGCCGTGATAAAGTCCTCTAAGTCCTTTACTATTTACCAAACCTTTGTACCTACCAAGGTCTCATTAAATCCCCTGCCTGCTTCCACCATGGAGGACTTTAGGGGCTCATTATATAGTCAGCTTCTAGAAAGGTCTCCCACAACTGCATCCTTTAGGGAGATAAGATTCTGTTGCTGCACCTCTTTTTTGAGGACCCAACCTGGGTTGGGTTCTGTGCTTGGGGCTAAGAGTTGTGAAAGGAGCCCAGAGTAGGCAGAACCTATTCTGGAGGGCCCCCCTGTTTTAGGATTTGTTCTACTCCCACCCCAGAATGAACAGAATGCCTCCCTTTCTGATTGCTGCCGAGGAGTGGGCAGTGGCCCACTCCATACCCTTGGACTCCAGACCCTTTGTGTGTACCCTCGTGGTTGGATGCCCCCTCTCTTTCTGGGGTCATCGGGTCATGTGATAGAGAAGGCAAAAGCAGAACCCACTGCTGCTCGGTTGCCCCACCTCTAGCATCTTTACCATCTCTGATGGGCAGCAAATTTGGGTGAGCATTTTGTGTGGGGACACACAGGTCTGCCAGAGCAGGGCAGCCATAAAGGGAGATCTCAGAGGCAGGCCAAGAAGGGGGTTGGCCCAGCCAAGCCAAGGAGCATCAATGTGGGGCTGGGATGTGTGGCTTGGTGGGGGGTACTTTGGGGTCTCTGAGGATGCTGGATGTAGAGGCCAGCACTACCCCTTCCTGCCTTTATATATCCAGTTGGGCTCTAGGGTAGGTAGCTGGGAGCCGTGATGGACTCCGGAGCAGACGTGCAGTGTGGTGGGAATAAGATTGCCTCAGACCAGGGTTTCCTAGGTTTGGGAGATATCCTTGGACTCAGCAGCAGCAGGCACTCAGGAGGAACCCAGCCAGTATTTTGAGGTCACTCAAGCTTAAGTTTGGGTGGCAGTGGCTGAGAACAGGCTGGCCTGCATCCCTAAACTCATGTCTCTCTGCTGTGTCTGTGGCTGGCATGTCCACGGCGTGTGTGGGTGGGGGACTGGGATATTGGTGGGTCCCAGCTAGGGGAGGGCTTGGTAGCTCAGTGCAAGAGGGGATGCCTACGGTTTGGAGGTGGGATGTCCATGTCTGTTCCCTGTTGCTCATATACCCTTCCCCCATGTAGTGTTGGGGGCACATTACTTGGCTTCCATGCCTCCTGGGTCATCTCAGTGGCACCAGAGAAAGGGAGACCATTTTCCAACTACCTCTGCATGTCAGGCCCTGAATGAGGGCCTCCCTCCCTTGGGGTCTGAGAGATGTGGGCCGGACGGAGTTAAGTCCCACTATGTGGGGTTCCCAAACCCAGGTCTTGGTGTGGATTTGCTGGTAGGGCCAGTGACCCCGGGCCACCTCTGAACCTCAGATTTATAATCTGTGAAGTGGGGGTAACAAGATTCCCTGGCTACCAGGGCTGGGGTGGGGGGTGAGCCAGGATGGGAAGGTGCCAGGCCAGAAGGCTGAATTCGAGACCTGGGAGCAGAGCTTTCCTGGTGTTTTTTAACGGGGTGAAATCCACATGGCATGCAATTAAACATTTGTAAGTATACAGTTCAGTGGCATTTAGTGCATTCATGATGGTCAAACAGCTAGCTCTCTAGTTGCAAGATTAAATTTTTATTTTAAGGAAAGACAAATGGAACCCGGGCAGTTGCTCAGCTTTTCTGACCCCAGGTTTTGTGACTATAAATAACAAGAATAACAATAATAGCTGACGTGGCGTGGCACTTTGCAAAAGCATTTTACAAATGTGAACTCGAGCTGTACACAGCCCGGAGGAGGAGACGTTCCCATCCTGTCTTTATCGCGCAGCCTGGGGAAATTAAGAGAACTGCCCAGAGCCACGGCGCAAGTGGGTGTCGGAGCCGCAGTTCATCGCCTCCTGGGGACCTCTGTTCCTGCCTCTGCTCCATTTTCTTACCGGGAAGATCCTTCAGCCCAGACTGTGGCTAAATTAAATTTAAATTAATTAAAATTTAATAAAAGATGTGGTTCCTCGGTCACATCGGCCACGTTTCAAGGGCTCGGTAGCTGCGGCACCAGGCCCCGGCGGCGCCCACTCTGTTGGGCCCTGGCGCAGGCCGTGGGTGATGCGCGTCTGCTCCGCCCCCTGTCCGTCCGGGGCACTGCAGGATGACAGGACCCCTGCAGGTGTCCTGCTGCCCCCGGGACTGTCCCTGGTGCGGGCGTGGTGGAACCGACTGCTGGACGCTGGGGGCACCCCTCCCCCGCCCAGTGCTGCGTGACCTGGGACCGGCCATTGTCTTCTCTGTGTCACACGAAAGGCTGGTGAGGGGATCTCGGGACGTTCCCAGCTCAGGGTGAGGCTGTGAAGCACACACCATGCCGGGGCGCCCGTGCCCACATGGCTCGCGTCTGCCACGGCTGGTGTGAAGTGAATTTAAATACTTAGATAATTATTAAAGTAAATTTAATAGTTTAGTATGAATGACAGTATTTTATTTTGGTTCACATGTATTTTTTAGGTTTTGATACACATTGGTTTTAGCTTCCAAGGTGTCAGATACTTAGATGGGTGAGCAGGTGGCGTGAGGCCTCTGGCCACCAGGGGGTGACCTGGTGTGACCTGGGATCATGGTGGGAGGGCTCAGCCTACTTGGGGCTGGAGGGAGGGACCCCTTGGGTGGAGGATTCCCACCAGGGTCTGAGAAACCAGTGGGCTCTGGCCTTGCCTGTCACTGCTCCCCTGAGCCCTAAGGGCCACTAGGACTACCCTTCCTGATGTGGCCACCCAGGGGTCTCCCCAGGGCTGGGTGTGGGGAGCGGGAGTGGGGTGCTTACCTAGACACTGAGAAAAGCGCCAGGCACACTGATGGTTCAGAAGGCAGGCTGGAGACCTGGGGTGTGGGGTCAGCTGCCCATTCTCACACCTATCCTAGGGGCACCAGTGGGACAGTTTGGGGGGACGAGTGGCTTCCTCAGGGGCTGTGCTTACCTTCTCCCCGACCCTCATGACCGTGCCCTCCTGTGGATTCAGAAGTCATGCTGTGCAGCCGCCAGTCCAAAGCTGATGTCCTAGGCGCTGGTCCCCTCTCGGGGAGGGAAGGCTGAGGGCGGGGCAGACCGACCTGTGGTGTGTCCACCTGTCACAGCTGCGGTAGCGGCTGCTTGTGCCTGGAGGGCTTCTCTGCCCCCGGTGCGCCTGAGCCAGGAGGACTCCGGGAGGTCAGGGGCTGTGTTGGGTGCTGGGTGGGAGGGAGGCAGGCATCAGGGGCCCAGTGATTGGAAGTTCATTGAATTTGTATCTGAGCTCTGGTGCTCGACTGCTACGGGGGATGTAATTTGTGACGGGTGGGGGCAGTGAAATGCGTGCAGATCAATGGGGTAGCGTGTCCATTTTACAGGCGTGGGTCTCAGGGGTGCCAGTCTCCTCCAGCAAGGCTGGGGGAGGGAGTTTGGGTACCGTTGAGCCCTGGTGGTGGGTGGGGTGGCGGGTGGGTTGGGAGCCGTTGGTGGCATCCGGGCCCCAACGCCCGCCGGGCCGGGGTATTGCTGGGCGGGTTTCACAAGCCCAGGCAGGGGCAGGCCTGGGCCGCTGGGCTTCCGTGCGGCCCGAGGCAGGAAGAGCTGTGGCTGATGTAAGCCCTTGCGCAAATCTCTGGCTGCCGGCTTCCGGAGCCTTCCACCCGCCCGCCGAGGAGGAAGCCGAGGGCCTGGCGGGGCCCAGAGGCCCTGCTGCCCCGGCCGGGGCCACATGGGTGGGCTGGCTGACCACCATGGCCCTGGGTCCCGAGGGCTTAGTGCTGGAGTCTGGTGAGGCGACTGGGGGCGGGGGCTGGCGTGTGGGGAGCTGGACGCAGAATGGTTGTGATGGCGCATGTGGCAAGGAGGTGGCCTTCCATCGTTCTGCCTGCTGCTGGCTCCGCTCTGGGGACCAAGGTGGAGGCCCTGCCCCTCCCCCTGGCCTCAGTTTACCAAAGCATATCCCAGAGCGGGCTGGGTGGACGTGATGGGATACTGTGGCTCTGGGAGTTGGCGAGCGAGCACCTGTGATACGTGGGCCCTACAGGCTGGGCTACTGGGGGCTTGGGGTGGGGTTGGAGGGGTCTGTGAGCCCCCTGTGGACTGGATCAGGCCAAGGGCACCTGCGCACATACCGTCTGTGTGCCTTACAATCAGTTAACTTCTCTGGGCTGTTGTAAACAGTGCCCCTCCCAGGGGCTTGGAGGGGCTCACCTGGGGCCCTTTGCTCAGGCTGGCCAAGCTGCCCCTGCGGGTGCTTGGTGACTTGTGCTCAGCTCTGACTGTAGGCCTCTGCCTGCTCCTGGGGGTGTTGTGGGAAGATTCGAAATCACCCGCAGACTGCCTGGTGCTTGGAAGGCGTTGAGGAACCAGCGCAGCTGATCCTTGTTATTAATATTACTGTTAAACAAGCATGTTTCCCTTTGCTTCTCAAGGGAGGCATTAGCATCCCCATTTTGCTGATGAGCAAACTGAGGCCAGGTGAGGGAATCTTGCCCAGGTCTGGCAGCCCTCTTCCCCAGGAGGGTGGGGTGTATGGTTCTTGAGGGCAGTGCTTGTGGCTGGTGGAAGTGACGTCCTGGCCAAATGAAGCACGGCAGGGTTGATGAGGTTTGCCCCTAGGCCCCTGTCCATTGTCCTGCCACCACACCCCCATCTGAGAACCCTGGATGGGAGTTCTGCACTCTGGAAGGATACCCCCCCCTCCAAAGGTAGGGGTTTCTTGAACCTTGTCCGCTTCCATGCTTGCTGTTCTCGCTCCTGCACCGATTACTTGTTAATGCACTGCGGTTCTGGGGCAGACTGCTGGCTGTGCACTCTGAGTCACCGTCCCTGGCTGTGGGCTCAGGCACTTCCCATGTGTAAGCCTCAGCTTCCTTGTGCGTTAAATGGGCACAGAGCTCCTCCCGCACAGGGCTGGGCCTGTCCAGGGCTGCTGTGGGGGCCTCAGGGAGGCCGTTTTCGGGCTCGTGGGTGCCCTCCCTGGTTTGAGAGCAGGATCCCAGATCATGAGCCTCACTCTCTGCCCCCCACCCCGCTCCCATCTGCAGGTGGGGTTGGCTGAGCAGTGGGGATGGTAGTGCCCTCCTACTGAGCGTACAAGGTGCAAGGGGGACGAGGGTCTGCTGTGGTGGGCTCCCTGTGTCCGTTCCCCTGGGGTTTTGCCGCTGTCTTAGGCCTTGGGTCTGGGTGAGTGGACCCCCGCCCGGGCTGAGGCCACTTGGAGGTCTCAGGATGGTGGGCTGGGCAGTGGTGGCCCTGAGGCTGCCTGACAGCCCCCCCTTCTCTCTGCAGGCGAGGCCTTCTTGGGCAGCTTTGTGGCCAGCGGGATGGCTCCCTCAGCGTCGTCCCATGGGAGCCCGGTGCCCCTGCCCTCTGACCTCTCCTTCCGCTCCCCCACCCCCAGCAACCTGCCCATGGTGCAGCTATGGGCCACCCATGCCCATGAAGGTAAGGAGCGTGCCAGGGGGTGGGGCCAAGGGCGCTCTCCCCAGCACTTCTCAACTCTGCCCGTTCCCCTTCACTTCCATGGTCACTCCTCCTCGACATGACCCCTGGGGCCCAGCCCTGGTCACCCGACCTCCCTGCCGCTCCTCAAAAGCCGTGCTTCCTCGTGCCCAGTCACAGCGCTTTGCACGAGCTGGTCCCCTGCTCACATCCCTTCAGCCCACCCCACTGCTGTCTCCTGTCCATCCTCAGGGCTCCGCTCAGACACCCCCGCCCCCTTCCCTGTTCCGCCTTCGCTTGTGACATGGGTTTGTCTGTGTTTATCTGTGAAGGATCCTTTTCCCACAGCGTGAGCTCTGAGTGCGGAGCCTCGTTTGTTCTGCGTGCTGCTGTCTCCCTGATGTATAGCTGGGTCCTTCCTAACTGTGGGGGCAGTGGGGCCAGGGGCCCTGGGCTCTGGGCCCTGAATGTGGAGGTCTGGCCAGCCTTGAGCAAATCCAGGACCTCCCTGGAGCCTCAGTTTCCCCTCTGGAAACTGGAAAGGATGGGCCTGGGGGACTCTATTTGCTCCCCATCCCTGACTGTGATTTGGAAGCTGGGTACCGACTCCTTCGTGCTGCTTCCTGGGTGTCCTGAGATGCTCCCGGACTCTGGGAGCTTGGGGTTCTGGGGGCATCACCACCAGCTGAGGGCTTTCCTCCATTGTTCTCAATCCCTCCTGTTCCGCCATCATCCCAAATTATGTGTGTCTGCACAGAGGGGGTGGTCTTGCCTCTGTCAGGTGAGGGTCTGGGGTTCTTTGACGACCTGGAGTGGTGGGCAGCCTTTGCCAGCCGGGTCCCGTCTGAGCCTTTAACTTTAGCCAAGTCGGCGGGGGCTGGAGGCCGGAAGAGCAGACACTTCCTGGGCAGTGATAGTAGGAGCAGCGCTGCAGACACAGAGGGTGCTACTGCGTCACCAGGCGCCGCATACTTGCGTGCTCAGAACAAGCTGTCGGGCAGGGTCCATCATGCCCATTTTATAGTGAGCAGTGGAGGTACCCGATGCGATGCGTTGCCTCAGTGACTAAATGGGGTACTGTAGTATCATCTGGCCTTTATTATTTTGTGATTGTTGCTCATCTCATTATCAGATGGCCCTGTGAGAAAAGGTGTGGATCCGTGTGGGAGTGACTGGTGGCATGGGGGGGACCTAGTGCCTCAGGGACCGTCAGTGGGCCTGCGGTCCCAGAGGACCCGTAGCCCAGGCGGAGCCTCAGGACCCTCCCCTAGGACCAGAGCCTGCCTAGGCCCTGCCACAGGGCCCTCGGGCTTCCATTTCCCATGTGTCCTCTCAAACGTCTTGTTCTCTTTATTTTCTGTGCCCTGCAAGGCCCTGATTCTGGGCATCACTGCGGGGGACAGGGTAGGGGAGGAGGGACTTTGGGGAGCTGGGAGGTACTCTTAGGAGAAGGAATTTCATTCTGGCAGCGCCTGTCTGGGATACCTGACAGTCGGAAGTCCTGGGTGGGTTGAAGTTTGGAGAAGATGAATGACGTGCCCGGTGTCACACAGCTGAGAAGGGATTTTTCAACTTCTTAACTGTGGTTAAGAATCCTGGTGACCGTGCTTCAAAGGCTTCTCTGCTGTGTGCCCTTGAAAGGTCCTTTCTGACCTTGGTCTTCTCATCTGTCAGATGGGGATATTTAGAGTATCTGTCTCACAGATTTTTTTTTTTTAAGTTAAAATCAGTACAAAGTCAAAGCAGTTGATAATGCAGAGCCCTCATTGTCGTCATCATCATCACCCTCCATTCTGGATCCATTTTGATCCTGTCCTTTTGCTGAGGGACTTGAGAACCCCAGCCTCTGGTGGCAGCTTAGGACTGGAGGAGAGAGGCCTGAAGTACCGGGGTTGGAAGGGGCAAGCTCACCCTGGGCTTCCCTGGACCCAGGGGCTTATAGTCAGAACTCTTGATTTCCAAGGAAAAGAAAAGGTTGGGAGAAAGCTGCTTGTAGGAGGTAGGTGATCCAGCCTGACTTTTTTCTTCTCTCTCTTCTAGGCTTTTCCCACCTGCCCAGCGGGCTGTACCCATCCTACCTCCACCTGAACCACCTGGAGTCCCCCAGCAGCGGGAGCCCCCTCCTCAGCCAGCTGGGCCAGCCCAGCATTTTCGATACCCAGAAAGGTCAGGAGAGGGGACTTGGGGAGACAGGGGGAGGGGGTATCTTCTGAGGGGCTTCTTTAGCACCCCCCACGATGACCTCAGTATTTCAGGCAGCCCATAGGTGTTTTTCAAGACCCTTGCCCAAGATTCTCTTTTTAAAGATTTATTTATTTATATATACAAGATAGCTTCATAGTGCTGAGACTTCACTCCTTGCACTACCAGAGAGACTCTGCCTAAGGTTCTTTTTTTTTTTTAAAGACTTTATTTATTTATGCATACAAGCTGGGGTGCAGGCCAGAGGTGTGGGGCTGTGAGAGGATTCACCAGAGACAGAGCAGGGAGCAAAGCAGGTGGATCTGCTGAAGTACACTGCTGAGGGGAGCAGTGGGCAGGAGAGGGCTGCTGCGCCCCGTGGGAATCTCCTCAGCCAGGCATCGAACTCACCCGCAGATGCCGACAGCCCCACAGGCTGTGCTTAGCCCGTTGGGCCACCAGGGAGGCCCTGCCCAAGATTCTTTATGTGAGCACAGGCTGACTGGGCCTACCCATCATACAGGCTTCTGGTGCCTTCTGCCCTGCTTTCCCTCACTAACCCTGTTAGATCCTCTGGGAAGCTCTTAAAAAACAAACCTGGCCCCTTCCTTCCCCTCTAACAAATTTGGAAACTGAGGCTCAGAAAGGTTAGTAGGTGGTCAAGTTCTACCCAGATCCAGAGCCTGCCCTCCCAAGGGACGCACTGTGCCTGGCCCTCCTCACCCTGGGGTTGCAGGCACCCTTTCTGGCTGCCCCCAGCCTGGGCCCGGTGCCGTGCATGGACTCACTCTGCTCTTTCTTCTCCACAGACGGCTTCTACCTGCCCGCCCCGGGAGGTCCGGGCGCCCTGCATTCTCACGCCCCCTCCAGGACCTCGGGCGGCCACTCCTCAAGCGCCCCGCCCAAAAGCTCAACTCGGGAAGGCCCAGCCAAGGAAAGGGCAGGTCGTGGCGGGGAGCCGCCCCCGCTGTTCGGCAAGAAGGACCCTCGGGCCCGCGAGGAGACGGCGGGACCGCGGGGAGTGGTGGACCTCACGCAGGAGGCCCGCGCAGAGGGCCGCCAGGACCGCGGGCCGCCGCGCCTCGCAGACCGCCTGTCGCCATTCCTGGCGGAGACGGGGCCCCTGCGGGCTCCAGGCATGCCCACCGCAGAGTCCAAGGGCAAAAACCCACTGCAGACACCAGCCCTAAACCTCTGCAACGGCGGCGCTGGGGACCCAGGGCTCCCGGCCGAGACTGGGCGCGGCCTCAAGGAGGCGGCGCGCCAGGAGGAGAGCTCGCGGCTGCTGCGGCGCGCAGAGGCCCTGATCCCCGGGCCTTGCCCCTGCCCCTCGCCGCTCCCGCCGCCGCCCCCGGGCAAGGGGCCGCCCGCGCTCCCCGCCGCCGCCGCCTCCGGGGCCTTCGCCGCACCACAGCCCGCTGGCGTCTACACCATCTTCCCCGCGGCGGGGCGGGATCCAGGTCGGGAGCACCGCGTGGTGGCGCCCACCTTCGTGCCTTCCGTGGAGGCCTTCGAGGAGCGCCCGGGGCCCATCCAGATCGCATCGCAGGCGCGAGATGCGCGCGCCCGGGAGCGCGAGGTGGGCAGGCCCGGCGTCCTGCAGGCACCTCCGGGGTCCCCACGACCACCCCCAGACCGGCCCGAGGGGCTCCGCGAGAAGAACTCGGTGATCCGCTCGCTCAAAAGGCCGCAACCGGCCGAGGCCCCACCGGCAAGGGCGGCCCGCTCCTCCCCAGACCCCCGGGCCTACCTCCCCACCAAAGAGTTGCTCAAGCCAGAGGTGGAGCCGCGGCCCTGCGAGCGGGCCCCCCGCGGGCCCCCCAGCTCCCAGCAGTCCGCCAAGCTCTTCGGCCTGGAGCCCAGCCGGCCCGGCCCTGAACACAAGTGGAAACCTTTCGAGCTGGGCAACTTCGCCACCACGCAGATGGCGGTGCTGGCGGCTCAGCACCACCACCAGGCCAGCCGTGCGGAGGAGGAGGCAGCTGCGGTCTCCAAAAAGGCCTACTTGGACCCTGGAGGTGCTCTGCCCCGAGCCTCGGCCACCTGCGCCAGACCTGGAGCAGACATCCACCCCGCGGCCCACGGGCCAGGGGAGGCCTCAGCCATGCAAAGCCTCATCAAGTACAGTGGCAGCTTCACCCGGGAGGCTGTGGCCGTGCGCCCCGGTGGCTGTGGCAAGAAGAGCCCCTTTGGAGGCCTGGGCACCATGAAACCAGAGCCCGTCCCCACCACCACGAACGCCGCTCGGGCCCAGGCCCGGCTCCCACACCCTTCGGGCCCTGCGGCTGGTGGGGGTCGGCAACTGAAGCGGGACCCTGAGAGACCTGAGAGCGCCAAGGCCTTTGGACGCGAGGGCTCTGGTGCCCAGGGAGAGGCCGAGGTGCGGCACCCGCCTGTGGGCATCGCGGTGGCCGTGGCCCGGCAGAAGGACAGTGGTGGCGGCGGCCGGCTGGGGCCCGGGCTGGCAGACCAGGAGCGCTCCCTGTCACTGAGCACCGTCAAAGGTGGGGCCCACATCCTACTCCTCACCTCCGCTCTCCCTCCACCTTCCTCTCCCACCTGCCTCCTTGTGCCCTGGACTTTCCCTCCTTCCTCGTGCCATTTGTCCTTTATCTCGTTTATGGGTTGAGGCTGCTATTTAATTGTTCCATTATGTACATAGGAAAATGCAGAATAGGAGAAAAAGGACCATTGTATTTTCCAGCACTCTGAACACTTTCACATCTCTCCCTGAGCTCATTTCCTGAGCGATTTGCTCCTACCTGCAGCGTGCCCAGCAGGTCAGGTCCCAGCCTCTGCGTTTTCCGTATGTTGCAGTGTGGCTTGTTGTCTCTTGCTATTGCAAACTCTTTACGAAGTTCATTTTTAAAATGCCTTTCCTATTCGGTGGCAAGCACATACCACAGTTCAGTGAACCGTTCCCCTCGTGGGCATTTTAGTTTCCTTCTTGGTGTTTTTGTGTTTGGGACTCTGCATGGAATATTCTTGTGCGTTGTGCCTTCGTGATATTTTTAGTCATTTTCTAAGAATAGGTTCCTAGGAATAGACTCCCTTCAAACTTGTAATTCTGAGCCCTGGAGGAAGTAACCTGCCTTACCTGTTCACTGTTCTGATGTCTCATGTAGGCTTGGAGTGGGGCAGGTACTCCGTGGATGAGCCAGTGTGGGGTCGTGCTAGAAATTCAGTCTTGATGTTCTTAATGGTCTCGGGTGACTTCTTAGGTAGTTACAGGTATTACATTTTTTTTTCAGAGTTTTAAAAAATTTATTTTATGCATACAAGCTGGGGTGCAGGCAGAGGCGTGGAGCGGTGAGAGGGTTCACCAGAGACAGAGTGGGGAGCAGAACAGGCAGATCGACGGAAATGCGCTACAGAGGGGAGCAGTGAGCAAGGCAGGAGAGGTCTGCTGCGCCATGTGGCAATCTCCTTGGCTGGGCGTTGAACTCGCATCGCCGCTGCCGACAGCTCCACAGTGCTGCGCTTTAACCCGCTGCGCCACCGGCGAGGCCTGGTATTGCATTTCTGTTCACAACATAGGCATCTTTATCATTTCAGATTCCTTAGAATGATGTTCTAATAGTTTTTAAAAATAAGTCTGTGACTCAGTTCGGTGGGGAAGGATGGTGCGTTTTTTAAAATTACTAGTGTGATCGAGTGTTTTTCCAGAACTGGGTTGATTGGTTGCATTTCCCTTTGTCCCTGCATATTTTGCTGTTGATCTCCTTCCTGGGATTGTGGAGAGTTGAAATCTGTGGCATTTTTCTGGACCTGCTCTGCACCTAAGAGAGAATTCACTGTGGTTCAAGTGTCCTGCCTGCCGCTGGGCCTGATGCTGCCCCTGACTGCTTGGGCGGGTCTGGTGGATGTGTGTGAGGCTGGCAGGCCGGGGCAGGGCCTGGAAGACTGCCCAGTGGCCCCTGGCTCTTGTGGCTTGTCACCAGTAGGCCTCGGTGCCTTCCCCTTCCCTCCCAGGCTGTCCCCAGCCCCCAGTGTGCTCCGCATGCTCTCAGCTGTGTGGTCAGGCGTGGCCCACGGCGTGGGTCCCAGCGTGGCCCCTCCTCTGCACCTCCCGGCTCTCCTTTTCTAGGCTACGTGGGCACCCCGGGGCTCATGTCCCTGGGTCCCCACCCCTCCTGTGCTCACCCGAGTGGACTCTTGGGCTTCATCCTGGGTGCACAGCGCACACCCGCTGCTGTGCTGTCACAGCTGTTTCCTAGACTCTGTGTCTCGGGCCTGCTCTCCCTGATGCGCCCAGCAAGGGCGGGACCCTCACACCAGCCCCTGCTCCTCTGCATGCCCAGTGCAGCTGCAGAGGCTCTTCGTCCAGCCGGGTGGCTGAGAGTAAGTGGTGCTTAGAGTATGTTTGTTGAATGACTGAGTTCCCCCAACTAGGGAAGTCTGTCCGCTGACGCTGGGGGGCTAGCATGAGGCCTGCTGCAGTCTGGGATGGAAGGGGTGGGCAGCAGCCCTCGCTTGGAGGTGACCGGCTTATGGTGGACGAACCCTATTGCTCAGACAGAGATTTGGGACTGTGGACCCCTCTGGAAGGCAAGAGATCTCTTAGGGTCCTTTCCCTGGGAGAGTGTTCACGTGATGTGGTGTGGCACCCTGCGGGGGCTCTGAGTTCAAGGGATCTTGTCTATAGAGACAAGAATGAGTGAGAATGTGTGAGTGTGTGAGAGGATGTGCATATGTGTGTGTTATGTGTATGAGAGAGAAGGTGTGTTAATATGAGGTGGATGTGACAGATTTGGAATGGGACACTAGGGGTTGAGCTGAAGCTCCCTTTCTCTGTTGCAGCTGACAGTTGAAGAGTAGGTGGCTGGGTTCTTTTTTAAAATCCCGTAAGAAGTGGTGATTTCCCAAATGCTGGAGTTGGGGTTACCCCCAGTGCATGATTATGGACCCAGATCTCCTAGTCTCCTCCCCTTTTCCTGCCTCCTCCTTTGGGCAGTGAGCCATCAGCTTGTTTGTTAGAGGGTTCAAATTGGAGTTCTGACCCTTGCAGTCACTTGACCTTGAATGAGAGGCCTGAGCCTTCTGGGCCCCCAGGTTCTGTATTTGTTACATAGCACTAATGAGGGTGGCCTCATTCCTGTATGCCTGCTGGACTAGCGGACACCTACCTAGTGGTGCTTTCTAAACAGACCTGCCTGCCTTTGCTCTGCTCACATGCAGGGCCTTGGGGATTTACAACTTACGGCATACATTGGCCCTTGAGCCCTCGATGTTCCGTAGTATACTCGTGCCGCAGGACCTTGACACCTGCTGTTCCTGCTGCCTAGCTCTCTCTTCCTGTCAGTGTCCACACTAGTCCACTCATTCGTTCATATCCCATCTGTTTGTCGAACAGCTTTCTCTGAGCTATAGGCATTGTGTTGGGGAGAGGTAGACAGCCAGGAAGGGGACTGTTTGAACAAGAGACAGGTGGTGAACGACACAACAGCTGCATGTTGTGCTCTGTGTTGCGAGGGGGACAGGAAAGGGGGTGCAATGGAGGAGAGGTGGTCAGGTAGAGGGCTTCCTGGATGAGGCAGTGTTGGGCCTGAGTGCTGATGAGGGCGACTGAGGATTGCTGAGAAGGGCACTGTGTAGGTGGAGGGGACAGTGTGTGGTCCTGGGGGGTGGGAGGGGCACATGGACGGAGTGTAGAGAGCTAGGGTGGCCAGCATGCTGGGGAGGCCGTGGGGCGGCCAGGGCAGTATCTGGCTCTGTGTGGCTGGGGTTCTGCGGGAAGGACAGGTGTGAGCGAGGGGAGGAGGAGACAGGCGGAGAGAGAGGATGAGTTGGGCTGGAGCCCAGAGAGCTTGGGGTGGGGTAATGCGGTGCACGTTGTGTTTCTCTAGAGAATTGGGAAGGCATGATTTGGGGCTCTGGCCCACATGATCCTGGGGACCCCACGGTGGGGAGTCCCCTGGGTGGTGACAGGGCAGTAGAGAGGTGTCAGCCAGAGCACAGGGGCCAGGCTGCGCACTCAGGCTGTTCCCTCAGACTCCAGGGCGTGAGGGCCCTTGGGGTTACCGAGCCTGGGAGGCCAGCTCCCCCGGGAAGGAAGTGTGGGCACACACTGACTCCCCAGCTCAGCTGCACGCCTCTGGGGGCCTCACACCCCAGACTTTCTGGCCCTTGGTGCCTGTGGGGTCACGAGCAGAGCCGCTTGCAGTCCTGACGGAGGGGCAGGTGGGCTCAGCGTTTCCTTTGGTGGGGGAACCACACTGTGCCTGGGGGTGAGGTCCCAGGCCTGGGTCTACCTAGAGGCGGCTGGACCCTCCACTGCCAGCCTCTCCCTTCTGCTGCTTCACCTGCCCTCCGCGTGCCGGGGGCAGTTATGGGGACTTGGCGATGTCAGAGATGACGTGTCTGCTCAGGGTCTTCGCTGACCACGTCTGCGAGAGGGCCCTGGGCAGGTGGCTCGGGATTCACCTCCCCCTCGCTGCGCCAAGCCAGCACAGCCGCGCTCCCCTTGGCCACGCCGCCTCTGGCCTGCCCACCCCCCATGCCCTAACTGGCTTTTCTCTGCTTAATGGAGCTGGGCACTTTCCTGCTGGCCCAGCCCGCCAGAACTTTTAGAACTTCGAGGCCGACTCCCAGGCCCAGCTTCAGCTCCCTCTGAGAGACCCCTCCCCACACGCGGCTGTCAGCTGTTCCTGTGTTTGGTCTGCAGGGGACGGGGCTGGCATGACTGTGCCCTCTCTGGGTGCCTTTGCTATGTTCTGGGCCTGGTGGGCTCCCTTCCTGAAGGGAAAGGGAGCAACACACCTGAGTCTGTGGGCTCTGTTCTTTGTAAGCTTTTGGGGGGAAAGAAGGGAGAAAGGTGGGGGAATCTACCCAGTGGCGGCCCTCCAAGTGGGTCGTGACCCGTGTGGACGAGGGCCCCAATAGGCCTGTCTCCAGGGGAATAAGGTCTGAGTAGGGGACCAGGGGCCCTGAGCACCCCTCCTGAGGCTCAGGTTAGGCAGAATGACCTGTAGTTGGGGTCCTGGGTTCAGTACCTGCCTGCTGCCCACAGCAGCCGGGAGTGGGTGAGCTGGGGGACACGGCCCAGGCCACCCTCTTCCTGGCAGCTCCAAGGCAGCCTGCCCGAGAGCTGTTAATGTGGCCTAAGCCAGATTCTCCTTTAAGAAGACTCAGCTCCTCGCTGTGTGGCCTCTGCAGCCCATGACCGCTGCCTCACGTGCCCACGCCCGCCCGGGGCTGCTCGCATGCACTGGTGGTTCTGGCTGATGCAGAGAACACCCAGGAAGAGGGACTGGGCGGGGCTGGCAGAAGGTGGCAGGGCAAAGACGGACAGATGGCGGGGCCTCCGTGGGCATGTGCCCACCTCCGTGCGCCTCCTCCAGTAACGGGCTGTGTGCCAGGCTGGGTTTGGGGAACTACCTTCTTTGCTCTGGGGGTGGAGAACTCCCAGAAGGTGCAGCTGGGCCAACTATCGGTAGAGGGTGCCCGCTGGGCACTGGGAGGATGGCAAGCTGGTGGCAACTCCCCTGCCCCCCACCCCCCATGTGGGTAGTGTTCTTTGGCTTTGCTTTTCCGTCGCAGTTTTGAAAAGATCAGCCGCACGTCTGCAGCAGGCAGCACCGGCAGGGCCGCGGTGTGGCGCCTGGTTTCCCATGACCTACGCCGGACTGTTTGTGAACAGTGGCTGCTTTTCTGGGTGGTGGTACCCCTCCATCTTGGCCCCCCCAGCGTCTGCAGCGTCCCTGCCCACTAGCCCATGGTGGCCATGCGAGTTACAACAGAGTTCTTGGGGTGTGCTGGGGGCCCTTTCCTGGCACAGAGGAACCAGGTGGGTCTGGGGGGGAATGCAGGTATAGTGTGTCTTGAAGGAAGGCTTTCCAGGGTCCAGGAACTGCTCAGGGTGGAGGACTTGTTGGGGACTTTAAGTAGGGCCACCTAACCCTGAGTCAGGGTTCACTTCCTGCCTGGTTCCCCTCAGGGCATGGACGAGCCGATGAGGACTGTGGCGATGAGAGGGCCAGGCACCGGGAGGACCGGCTGCTGGGAGCACGGCTGGACCGGGACCAGGAGAAGCTGCTCAGGTGAGGGCTGGCGTGCTTGGGATTGGGGCTCTGGCAGCCCCCGGTGACTTGGGCGGCCTAGGTGGACTCGGCCCCTTGACTGCTGTGGGCCCTGGCACTGAGAGGAGGAGCTGCCCTGACCCGGGCAGGTGGCCCCCACAGCCCCTCTCCTGGAGTGCGGGAATCCCCCATCCTAGGGAAGGCCCCAGAGACCCTTCTGCCCCAGCTCGTGACCTTCACTTTTCCGGATACTGCTCTGGACAGGACACAGGCCATTTGGGCTATTGGCTACACTGCTCTTCTCCTTCTTCCAGAGAAAGTAAGGAGCTGGCTGACCTCGCCCGCCTGCACCCTACCAGCTGTGCTGCCAATGGCTTGAACCCCAACCTTATGGTGACTGGGGGCCCAGCGCTGGCGGGTTCGGGTCGCTGGTCTGCTGACCCTGCTGCCCACCTGGCCACTCACCCCTGGCTGCCCCGCTCGGGCAGCACGTCCATGTGGCTCACTGGCCACCCCTATGGTGAGTGTGGGACGGGCAGCTTCCCCTTAGGGCAGAAGTGGCGGGGGTGGGGTGGGGTGGCGGGTTCTTGTGCTGGCGGCTGTACAGGGCCTGGGTGGCGGGAGTCCTGTGTGGGACTCCACGCAAGCCCTGCTTCCTCGCCCACGTTCTTGCTCCCTGGAGAGTACTTAGGGCAGTAGCCCCTGCGCTTCCTCTGCTGAGCCTGTTCGGGGGGTGCAGCATGCCTGCAGGCAGCAGTCTTCATCTCAGGAGGTGGGGGAGGGGGCTGGGCAGGGGAGGAGCTGGGCTGCTGGTGGGGTGCGCACCTGGGGCCCTAACCTGACTCAGCCCTGTGTCTCCTAGGCCTGGGCCCCCCCTCTCTGCACCAGGGCATGGCTCCTGCCTTCCCACCTGGCCTGGGGGGCTCCCTGCCATCAGCCTACCAGTTCGTCAGGGACCCCCAGTCGGGCCAGCTAGTGGTCATTCCCAGCGATCATCTGCCTCACTTTGGTAAGTGGTGGCCTGATGGTGGGGTCGGGCTACCGTGCCCTCTCCGGGCGAGTCCATCCTGAAAGCCAAGGGCCTCCTGTTGGGGAGCATCTGCCCATCAGATCGGGGTAGGAGGCAGACTGGGACTCCCGAGAGGACCTTTGACGTCTTGGTTTCTGGGTCATAGCCACGGGGTCCTTGTTTTGATGAACTCCTACCCAGGAAGTCCACGTGGAGGACCCAGCAGGGCTGCCCTGATGGGCCCACGACCCCTGCCTGGTACCCCACTGTCCTTTGGGATCCTCTGGTGCAGTGGGAGGAGGAGTTAGGGTTCCCTGGCTGTCAGCATGTTACAGCTGTGAAGCCTTGGGGGCATCTCTCCTGGGGTGTGGACAGGGCCGTGTTCCTGGGCAGAGGGGAGAGCACAGGCCTCTTGACCCTGGGAAGCACCCAGGACCCTGCCAAGTGCAGCTCCCTTGTGACCCTCCTCCTTCTGGGCCTCAGCTTCCCTACCTGTAAAGTGGGGTGATGGGGTGTCAAGTGTGGTGTGGCCTCACTGTCTGTCTCGACTCTAGCGGAGCTGATGGAGCGGGCTGCCGTGCCGCCGCTCTGGCCTGCCCTGTACCCACCGGGCCGCAGCCCTCTGCACCACGCCCAGCAGCTGCAGCTCTTTTCCCAGCAGCACTTCCTGCGCCAGCAGGAGTTCCTGTACCTGCAGCAGCAGGCAGCCCAGGCTCTGGAGCTGCAGAGGAGCGCCCAGCTGGTGGTGAGTTGGGGCAGGGGCCAGCGTGGGGGGAGAGGGACCGCGGAGTGCTCCCAGAGTCCCCGTGCATCGTGAAGCAGACCAGGCAACAAGCAGAACTTCAGTGACAGGTGGGGATAAAAACAGGAGCTGCCAGTGGTCAGGGGAGGCTTCCTGGAGGAGGTGGTCTTCGATCAGAGCCCTCCTGGCAAAGCGGGGACAGTGTGAGCCTGGCTCAGAGATAGATGTAAGTTGACGGATGGGGTATAGGGAGCAGTGGGAAGACCATGGCAGGAGCGGTGATCTTGTGGATTGGGGAGTGTTGGATCGAACACTGAAGGGATCCCAGCAGCCCCTGCTGTTGCCTGAGAAAACCGCCCACTTGATGGAACCTCTGCCACCATTTGCCAGTCCTGCAAGACTAGATGCCAGGGCTCTCTGTGTGGGGAGACTCTTAAGCCACATTCCTCCCGCCTCCTGAGGGTACTCTGGGACGTGTGTCCTCGCCCGGCCTCATCCCTCCCCCTCGGGCACCAGATCCCCCAGAGGAGTCACTGAGGCGGCACGTGTAGCGGGCCAGGCCCCCGGCTTGAACGTGAGCGCTGTCACCTGACGTGTGCCCCTGGGCTTTAAGTTTCCTTCTTTGGCAGATGAAGACCCCAGTACTTTCTGTGTCACTGGGTGGCTCAGTGAGAGTTGATTGTCTGGAGAGTGGCTGGTACTTGGAGCATTTCTTCTGGGCGGTTCATGTGCCGACTCCATGGGCCCTGGGGGGCCACTGGCTGTCCTTTAGCCAGCTCCTCCCCTGTCCTCAGGAGTCATCAAAGGCAGGAACAGGTTCCCCCTACCCCCTTAGAGGTGTTTTGAGTCCCAAATGTGTTAAGGTAGAAAACGCCATCAGCAGCGAGCTCCCCGTGGAGGTGGCTCTCCCAGCGCAGTGAAGGTGCTGGGGTGGGGTGGCTTTTTCATGCCTCTGCCCTGGCCCCCCTCATTCTGACTGTGAGGGTCTCACTGGAGCCAGGGTCTGAATTGGAAGCTCCCCACAGCCCAGGGAGGGCCAGGGCTTTAGACCACTGAGGAGCCCCCTCCCTGCCCCGTCTGGAGTTCTACAAGGAACATGATGCTTGTTACACGCGTGCCACAATGGAATGTCCATCTCCGGCCGGGGGGGCGGGGCAGCCTGCATCCTGGACCCTGCCTGAGGTTCTCTGCAGGCTGGGGGGCCCTGGGACTAGACAGGTGCTGGGTGATGGCTGCGGCCAGGCTGACCCCGCCTGCTGGCCCTCTCCCCAGCAGGAGCGGCTGAAAGCCCAGGAGCACCGGGCTGAGATGGAGGAGAAGGCCAGCAAGCGGGGCCTGGAGGCCACAGGCAAGGCTGGTTTGGCTGCTGCCAGCTCTGGGCTGCTGCCTCGGAAGCCCCCTGGCCTGTCTACTGGCCCTGTGGGCACCTATGGCAAGGCTGTGAGCCCCCCGCCATCTCCTCGAGCTTCTCCTGTGACTGCTCTGAAGGCCAAGGTCATCCAGAAGTTGGAGGATGTGACCAAGCCGCCCACCTATGCCTATCCTGCCACACCTAGTTCCCACCCCTCCAGCCCCCCGCCTGCCTCCCCACCCCCGACCCCTGGCATTGCCCGCAAGGAAGAGGCACCTGAGAACGTCGTGGAGAAGAAGGAATTAGAGAAGGAAGCCCCTACCCCCTTCCAGGCCTTATTCTCAGGTAAGATGCGTTGGCTGAGACTCCCAGGGGCTTGGTGCTGCCTCACCTCAGTTTTTCCCAGTCTTCAGTTAGCTCTGGTTCTGGCTGCCTGTCCATTCATTCATTCATTCATTCATTCACCCCTTCATTTGTTCTGTCTCTGTGGAGCCCCTGCGGTGTTCTGGGCCCGCTGCCAGCCCCTGGAACACTGCGTGAGCAGGCAGCTAGACGTGGTCTGTCTCTAGCCCCTCCTTGGTGGTAGCGTCGGGGGATGGATGTGATGTTAGAGCTTGTTCTCAGCACTAAGGGAAGTTAGGCCTGTAAAATACTCAGCACTGTGCTTGGTACATTTTCGGTGCTGCTTTGCAGTTCGCGGACACCTCTTCTGGGTGGTGCCCCCTACCCTGTGTGCCTCATACACCCACAAGCTGGTCCTGTGTGGAGCAGGTGGCCTGCAGGGGGTCCAAGGTTCATGTTCCCCCTCCCTGGTGGCTGTTGAGTGTGAGCTTGTGCTGAGGAAGACTTGAGTTGGATTCAGCCTCCCCACAGAATGCTGTGTGATTTGGGGCAGTGGCTGCCCTTCTCTGGGGACATTTGAGACGATGTTGATGTTAAGTGCCGAGCCCCAGGAGCGCTCATGTCTCTCTCTGCCAGCTCTGCTGGAGCCACGGGCTCTGCAGAGATTCAGCCACACACCATCCCTGCTCTCAGGGAAGTTACCTGGAAGCTGGGGTTCAGGGTAGAAAGGAAGGGGGCAGCAGTGCATTACTATTACTTTTTGACCAGCTTGGGTATCCCATTTCTGCTTTAGCGGGACAGGCGGATTCTTTTGGGGTGGAGGCCAGAGATGGCATAGGCTGGGTGAAGATTGCTTGGGGTGATAGTACATATTTGCTTCTGGTCCAGCCTTGTGCTGGGGGGTGCGAGGAGAGGGGCTGGAGAAAGAGCTGACTCTGGTTTTTGCCTTTAAAACCTTGAGACCCTCGGGACAGGGTGGTGGTCCTTTCTTCTTTCTGGGCCCTATTCTGGGTGTGCAGGAAGGCTCTGGGGCTCCTCGGGATGCTGCCCTGTGGAGGTCTCAGTCTGCAGGCCAGTGAGCAGAGGATAGTCGTGTAGGTCTCTGTCCTGGCTGGTGGGTAGGTATTGATGGGGACACAGGGGGCCTGCTGGAGAGGGGGGCCTCACTGACTCTATGTCCTTGGCAGATATCACCCCCCGGTACTCGTTTCAAGCCCTGCCGCCACACTACGGGAGACCGTACCCGTTCCTGCTGCAGCCCACGGCGGCTGCTGACGCCGACGGCCTGGCCCCTGATGTGCCGCTTCAGGCTGATGGACCTGAGCGCCTGGCGCTTTCTCCTGAAGACAAGCCCCTCCGCTTGTCCCCCTCCAAAATCCCCGAACCAGTGCGCGAGGGCCCAGACGAAGAGCCTTTGCCCGAACGGGAGGTGAAGGCGGAGGTGGAGGACATGGACGAAGGCCCTTCGGAGCTGCCGTCCCACGAGTCGCCGCTGACGCTGCCTCCCGAGGAATCCCTGGCAGCTCCAAGCCCCGTGGGCAGCTGTGGAGGTGGCCTGCTGGAGGCCCAGGCGCTGAGCACCAGCCAGAGGGGTGCAGAGACCTCTGGGTGCCCGGACTTTGTTGAGGGAGCTGAAGCACAGCTTGATTCTCCGGGCCGGACAGAGCCCTGTGTGGCTGCCCCGGACCTGGGGGCGCGACTGACGCCGGAGACGATGGTTGAGGCTAAGGAGGAGCCCGTGGAGGTGCCTGTGGATGTGCCCATGGCTGTGCCCTTGCCAGAGGCTGTGCCTGAGGAAGGCCTGGCTCAGGCGGCCCCGAGTGAGCCCCGGCCCAGCCTGGAAATGCCGGACTGTGATGTGTCTGCTGAGGACGCGGAGTGTCTGAGTTTGGAGGCCCAGGAGGCCGCCCCTGTGCCCAGCAGCACCTGCTTCCTGGACGACGCCGTCTCTGACCAGTTCCTGCCTGGCCTGGAGGACCCGCTGGCTGGTATGAATGCGCTGGCGGCGGCTGCGGAGCTGCCCCAGGCCAGGCCTCTGCCCTCCCCGGGCGCTGGAGCCCAGGCTCTGGAGAAGCTGGGGGCCGCACAGAGTCTGGTCCTGGAGCAGAGCTTCCTGCACGGCATCACCCTGCTGAGCGAGATTGCCGAGCTGGAGCTGGAGAAGAGGAGCCAGGAGGTGGGAGGTGAGCCAGGCTGGCAAGTGGTTTTTTCTCGGGGATTAAGAAAAATTTTTTATAAGACTCTGGAAGTTTTCAAACCCAGGATGTGGTTTATTTATGACCAATTTTTAAAAACTGTGGCAAAATGCACATAACATAAAAATGTACATCTTAGCCATGTGTATACATTTTGGTAGTTAGTGTTAGACTTTCTTGCCACAAATCTTTGCATTTCTTAGTGGTAAACTTGTCCTTGTCCTGTCAGTGTTGTGTTTGGTATTAGCAGGACTGTGTGGGTTACAATGGACAGAAATTTTCTTGAGAGCTGGCTTAGGTCTTCTGCCGTACCACCCTGATGAACACACCTGATCTTGTCTGAACTGGCTTAGAACAAGGCAGGGGAAATTTATTGGTTCATGGAACCAGAGTCCAATAGAAATTAGGTATAGTTTCTGGTGTGGCTGGATCTAGGCACTCTCAAACAAGTCATCGGGGGATTCTTTTCATCTGCCCTTCTCTCTCTACTCTTTCCCCTTGTTTCACTTTTCTCTGTTGGTTTCTTTCAAGACAGGCCTGCTGTCTTGTTGGGGGTCACCGAGATGTCTGGGCCCGTGAGCCTGCCCGGCACAGCACACTCCCAGAAGAGACCACTTTATTGGTTCGATACCGTGATTCACTGTCATTGGGTTTCATGCTTTTTGCAGAAGCAAATTCTAGAGGCCAGGAGATGGCATGGATTGGGCCAAGCATGCCAGTCCCTCGATGAGGGGTGAGGGGCAGGTCACCTCAAGGGAGTAGGGAGGTGTGGTCTTCCAAAGGAAACAGGCTGCCTTCAGCAGAAAGGGCAGTGAATTCTGAGCTGCACAAGACCCCTGATGTTCAACACAGAAAACAGAAGTGGTCACACTTCTTCAAGTATGAAGAAGGGGCTCATCAGGCACCACCTCACTACCCTATGCTCACCCCAGAGCTGGTTGGGAGGAGAGCCTGGGGGACAGCTGCTGAAGACATAGAAGTAGCATTTCTATGCTACTTCTGGGCGTGGGTCGCCCAATATGGGGACCACAGCCTGCCCTCACCCGTTTTTGCACTTCTGCCCCATTTTCTGTCACTGGTTTGCTTGGTATTAACAGGATTCTTTGGTTTGCAAAGGGTAGAGATTCTCTGGCCCTATATTCTGTCATTCAACGAAACTTAGTGCCTCCTTGTGCCTGCAAGGCTGTCCATGGGCAGCCCTCAGCACTGGCAGGTGATGACAGGCTGCGTGGGCAGTGGGAGGGGCAGGGCGGAAGTGGGGACAGTGTGCTTTTATCGGGATGGCCAGGGCATCCCCGGTGTATAGGGAGTGTTTTGGTGTATTTTTTCTAGAACTTTTTCTATACATGCACATATTTCTAAAATTAAGTGCATTTTGTGAACAGTGTTTTGTTGTCTGACCCTTTCACTTAGTATTTTCTTTTTTTTTCCCGCAGAAGATTTATTTATTTATGCATACAAGAACTGAGGTGCAGACTAGAGGTACAGGGACTGAGAGGATTCACCAGAGACAGAGTGGGGAGCAGAACAGGCAGGTCTACTGAAGTAACTGCTGAGGGTAGCAGCAGGAGAGACAGGAGAGGTCTGCTGCACCATGTGGGAAGCTCCCTGGCCGGGCATCGAACTTAAGTTGCAGTGGCTGCTGATAGCTTCATAGTGCTGAGATTTAACCCATTGCAGCCCCAGGGAGGTCCTCATTTAGTATATTCTTGATTAAACATTTTTCAAAGCTATGTGTTTTTAAAATTTTTTTCAAAGGGCTGCTCACTTTTCTGTCTAGTGGAGGCCTTGGCCTTCGGTGACCCAACTCTGCATTGTCAGGCATTTCAGTTTGTCTTTTTACTCTTCTTTTGCTTTTGAGAATAATGTGGTGATTACCTTTGAAGAAAAATCACTATCTACACCTCTGGGTGTAGATATGTTCCCAGGGTTAGAATTGCTGGGTCGAAGCAAGGCCACGTTTTAAGGCTTTTTCATTGCTATGGTCAGATGGCCCTGGGAACCTTGGCGAGTGATGCCCCCTTTCCTTGGGCATCTGTTGTTTTTAAAGTTCATGTTTTTCTTCTCCCGTTTCAATAGTTTGGCACAAGATAATTTTCTTTTTCAGAAGAAAATGAAAACCCCCTTGGTCCTACTGACGGTGGCAGGTTTTCCTTGGGGACTGCAGAGGGCCAGAGGGCATTGGGGAGGAGGGAGCTAATAAGTGTGGGTCGCCCAGTATGGGGACCACAGCCTGCCCTCACCCGTTTTTGCACTTCTGCCCCATTTTCTGTCACTGGTTTGCTTGGTATTAACAGGATTCTTTGGTTTGCAAAGGACAGAGATTCTCTGGCCCTATATTCTGTCATTCAACGAAACTTAGTGCCTCCTTGTGCCTGCAAGGCTGTCCATGGGCAGCCCTCAGCACTGGCAGGTGATGACAGGCTGCGTGGGCAGTGGGAGGGGCAGGGCGGAAGTGGGGACAGTGTGCTTTTATCGGGATGGCCAGGGAATCCCCGGTGTATAGGGAGACTGAGGAAGGTGATGGAGGAAGATGGAAGGAACAACAGGCACAACGACCACGAGGCGGCAGGGTGTGTCGTGTTGGAATAGGAGAGAAGGAGGGGGTGCGAGAGTGTGGCCAGGAGGCTGGAGGGATCAGAGCAGTGAATCTGGGACCTTTGACTTGAGGCGAAAGGAAGCCCTTAGGAAGTGGTTTGGGGTTGGATGATAGAATCAGAGTTAACTAGGGTCATTTTGGGGCTGTGTGGAGGGGTGGGCAGGGCAAGGCTCAAGGTGGGATAGGTGAGGAGCAGGCCAGTTCCAGTGGAAGTTAAAGGAGAGCCAGGAGGCTTTCCTGACATACTGGATGTGACTGGAGACAATGATTCCACAGTTCTAGAAGCCTTGTCTGGTGCCTCTCTCAGATGGAGGATGGTAAGAAGACATAGAAAAGAGCTTGCCTAGCTCAAATCCAGTTTCTTACTAAGAGTTAGAAATCACAACTGGATTTGCTGATTTCTGAGCTAGGGAAACTGGAGGAGTGGGTTTGGGGTGAAGCTCAGCAGTGGGCTTGGGGCATGTGGCACAGCTGGATCTGCCACTCGGGCTCGGTTGGGGCTAGAAAGTGCACTTGGAAGGCACCGCTTTGCAGGAGTGTGTGGCCCATGGGGAAAGGAGGAGTCCGAGGGAAGCTTCCTGTCCCTGCAGTGACTGATGGAATACTGAGCATCAGCACCCCAAGGCTCCCGTCAGAGTCAGGGTGAAAGGCCCCGGCTCCACAGCAGCTCCCAGTCAGCTGGGCCCAATTCAAACTTCTCTCACGGCCCACACCACTTCTGGGAGCTGCCAGCCCTTCCTCTCCCCTCCCGACGCCACAATTGAGTGGACTGGCCCCGCCCCCCTGCCCCCCCCACCCCCGCTCCTGTGGGCCTTCTGCCTCTGTGACTGACACCTGGTTCCGTGTGTTCTGGTGCTGATCTGGCTCCTGATTCTGGGTCACCTCTGCATGGGTAAAGTCAAGGGCTGGTGTATTAGTTTGCTAGGGCTATGCTCACCAGTATCACAGTTTGGAGGGCTTAAGTGACAGAAACGTGTTGCCTCCCAAGCTGGAGGCTGAAAGTCTGAGATGCTGGTGTCAGCAGAGCTGGTTTCCATTTCCTTGGTGTGTAGATGGTTGACTTCTGTGTGTCCTCACGTGCTTGGTGCTGTGTGCAAGCCTGTCCCTTGGGTGTCTCCTGCTATCACTTCCTCTTCTTACAAGGACACCAGTCATATGACCTCATTTTAAGTTGATTACAGCTTTGAGACCCTCTTTCCAACCAGGCCACGTTCTGAGGCAGTGGAGTTAGGACTGCAACATATGGATGGGGGCGGGGTGCACAATTCAGCCTATACCAGCTGAGGAGAGGTGCTCACTCAGGCCACCCTGTCGAGTTGTGAGAACCTTAATGCGATGGGTTGTTGGAGGCAGACGGTCGCACTGTGGTCTCTCTCCTAACAAGACTCTTATGGCTCTGAGGAGCTTGGAAGGGATGGACCACATGACCTCCGTGTAATACCAACCCTCTGAGCTGATGGGGCTCACCTCTTTGCAGCCTCAGTTTCCCTAAGAATATGGACTAGTAGAACCAGTGTTTCCCACTGTGGGGACTGTGTGTCAGTTTGAGGGGAGCACCACTGCCATCTAGTGGGTGAAGGGCAGGGATGCTACTGACACCCCACAGCAGATGAGCAGCCCAGTGGGAACTGTGCCAAGGTTGAGAATCCCTGGCCCACATGCTATTATTATTTGTTGATTTTATGGAACTTTACACATTGATAGTAAAGAATATGCTTTTTGCCTCAATTTAATGGGGAGTATTCACAAAAATGGATCATGTATTAGATTCAAAGAAAACGCTGATTACAGAATTAAAGCTTATGGTAATTTGGTAAAGATTACAGGGATACAGGCTCTCCTGTGGCACTGCTGAGGTTCTGAATTGGTGCAACCTTTTTTCTTTTTTTAAAAGATTTATTTATTTATGCGTACGAGCTGGGGTGTAGGCCAGAGGTGTAGGGTGGCGAGGGGATTCACCAGACACAGAGTGGGGAGCAGAACAAGCAGAGCTACTGAAATACACTGCTGAGGGGAGCACCAGGCAAGACAGGAGAGGTCTGCTGCGCCATGTGGGAAGCTCCCTGGCCGGGGATTGAACTTGTGCTGCAGTGGCTGCTGATAGCTTCACAGTGCTGAGACTTAACCCCTTGTGCCACCAGGGAGGCCCTGGTGCAGCCTTTCTTAAGAACAGTTAGAATATTTATCAAAAAGATAAATGCACACACCTTGGTTACATTAATCACCCTGGTAGTGACTGTCCTCACATGTCCCAGCTGGGTGCCTAACCGTCCACTACAAGAAAAAAAAACACTTGGAGAAACAACCAAATGCCATCAATAGGGGATTATTTAGATAAGTTAAAACTCATAAATGCAAGAAAATCTTGACTGTTAATAGATTGACTCTCTAAAACAGCTGATATTCTAGTGTTTTTGGCCTATACAAATGGTTATTGTTTTAAGGTTCAAGCTAATAATTTGATGTAGGTCTTTGTAGTGGATTAATGTGAAAAGATGTTACATCGGAAATGCTATGATGTGTTGGTTGATAACCATTTTTATAAAGGCACTTCTGTGTGTATGTTTGAATATGCATAGGTGTTTCTGGAACCATCTGTCAGACATCATCAGTTTGTCCAGGGGCCTTGTCTAGGGGACCCCTGTGTCTGGCGTGGAAAAGTTTATTTCTTTGTACCTCTCTGCCTCATTTGTGTGCACGTTACTTTTATAGTTTATAAAGCCTAATTTTGGACTTTTTTCCCCTGATAATGACTGTCCTCATAGGAGATTTTAAGTACAGAGAATTCAGAAAGAGCCACACTCCTAGACACAGGCTCCTTTGATGACGGGTGCAGGTGCCTTTGTGTACCAACAAGTTTGTTGAGGAACAGGACCAGGCTCTCCCCTGCTGTTCGCACAGCTCTGCTCCCTGCCTCTGGAAGCCTGTGGTCCAGTTAGCACCCTAGGGGGCCTTATGGCCTAGGCCAGAGACTGAGCTCCTTGCTGTCTCGGTCTGAGAGAGGAGCACAGGCTCACCTGCCTCCTGTGTATAGGTGCGGAGCGGGGCCTGGTGGTGCGGCCCTCGTTGGAGAGCCTGCTGGCGGCCAGCAGCCACATGCTGAAGGAGGTACTGGACAGCCCCTTTGTGGACCCGCTCAAGAACCTGCGGCTTCCACGGGAGCTGAACCCCAATAAGAAGTACAGTTGGATGCAGAAGAAGGAGGAGCGGGTGAGGTGTTCTAAGCCCATTTTTCCAGCTTCTGGCCTTTGGGTGAGGGAGGTAGTGGGGCTGTTGTCCAGAGGTGCCATCTGACTTGCATATGGCGGGCTTAGGGGTTCGAAGGGTCAGATCCGCATCCAGCTTCTGCCACCAGCGTGCTGTATGGTCCCAGGAAAGTGGTTTTCCCAACTTGGGCCTCAGTTTATCCAGCTGATAATGTGTCAGAGCACTTTCTGTGGGTGGGCAGCAGTGTGAGGGATGGGGAAGAGCAGACATGGCTGTGCCCTTGCTGCCTGTGGTCCTTGGACACGCAGCGTGGCCTCTGAGTCTCTGTCCACAGCAATAGTATGATCGCCGACACTGCTTGCGAATATCACACGCTACGGTGGCCTTGACACAGCCCTGCAAATCAGGTCTTCACTTTGCCCAGGGCAACAGCTAGTAGGTGGCAGAAATGGCATTCGGACTGAGCAAGCTCTTCACTGTGAAGTCTGGCCATCCTTGTCTGCGGGTGGGTGCCCAGCAGGGGATGGGAGCTAGTGGGTGCCTGCATCCTCACCCTCCTGTACCCCCAGATGTACGCCATGAAGTCCTCCTTGGAGAACATGGATCCCATGGAGCTGGACTTCCGGATGAGGCTGGCAGAGGTCCAGCGGCAGTACAAGGAGAAGCAGCGGGAGCTGGTGAAGCTGCAGCGGCGCCGCGATTCCGAGTGAGTGCGCCCCGGCCGCACCCGGGGCTGACCGGCGGGCGACGTGGTCGTGGCAGGCGGTGCCCTGGTTGGGCTCTCGTAGGCGCTGGTGCTCTGTAGGTCGGCTGTGGCAGGCCGTCGTAGGTGTGTGTGGGCCCGAGTGACGTGTGAGCACCGTGTGTACTTTCTCTGCGCCCCCCCCCACCCCCCAGGTTCACAGCCAAGCGTGTGATTCTTTTTAAGGGACAGGCACGAGGAACCCCATAGAAGCTTGGCACGCAGAGGCCCTGGCAGGCCGAGGAAACGGACCCACGCCCTGAGCGCCCTGTCGCCCCCCCGCAAGAGAGGGAAGAGCCGCAACAGTAGCGGAAAGTAAGGCTGGCCCCTCGGTGGGTCGGGAACTGACATAGAGCTTGGAGGGAGGAACACGGGCCCGAGTGGTGCCCGTGAGTGGGTGCTGGGAACTCGAGTCCCTTGGACTCTGACCTGCCTGGCTCGGTAGCTCTCGGGCATAGCGCAGTGGCTGGGCTAGGAGGGCGAGCGAGGTGAGTGGCGGAGTGAACAGACCGAGTCAGAGGTCCCATGCTATCACCATCCTCCTGCCGTGCCTGCTTTCTCCACAGCTAGGGACTGACTTCTGCTCCTCTCCACGTGCCTCTTCCCTGTGGAGGGGCCTTCGGAGTGGCCAGCCCCCTGGGCTTGGCACTGACCTGTGTTGTTGCTTGGTTTGCTTGGTTCCTTCTGTGCTGGACAGTGCCATTCCTATCTCCTGGACTGGCCTGTTGGCTCATGGTGCTTGAGCCTGCTCCTTGTAACTGGAGCCACCAACTTCATGTGCTCTTGGGACAGCTTGGGTGGCAGCAGGCACCACATGTGTGGTCACCTGGGGGAATTTCTTGGAATGCTGGCTGGAATGAACTTTTCCTCCCGGTGGGGCATGGTAGGAGAGATGCTGTGGTTTGCCCTGGGTGTCAGGGCAGGGTACCAGCTGCATGAGGCCCATCAGAAGAAGGGGCTGGAGTGTCCTCAGCCCAGGGCACCAGGGCAGGCGAATGCCAAGAGAGGCAGTTGGTCAGCCATAGTCTTCTCAGGAGAAGACGCCTTGCAGGCCCCCACATCTTGCTTTTAACATCCTTGGATGCTCCTGACTGAGGAGAGGTGTGGAGAGGACAAACAACCTGGTCACCAGGCACTGGAGGGTTGGGAAACAGCTCCTGGAGAAGAGAGCAGAGGCTGAGGCCACCAGCATGGTGGTCCCATGCTTAGGAGTGTGGCCCTAGAGGTTGTACTTCCTGCTTTTGGTCTCAGTTCAGCACATTGTGACCTTGCACTAGTGTTAGCCTTCCTGAGCCTGTTTGCTTGTCTACCCCAAAAAAAAAAAAAAAATCAAAACCAAAAATCTGTACATAGAAAGATCATTGTTTTTGTGGCTAAAATATAAAACATTTGCACAGAACAAGATGTGCAGTAAGCACAAAGTAAAAGTTAGCTGCTTTTGTTATTTTGGAGGGTTTAGTTTAAAACAGGCAGGTGAAGCCTTTGAACTGGGACCACTGACTTCCTGTACTCCAGAGAGCACAGACCGGCCAGTGACTTCTCCTTCACATGAGCTCGGATCAGAATCACCCCTGCAGTCCTGGTGGATTTCCTTGGCACTTGTCATCCTTGTTCTTGGCAAGCTTTGGTTAAGCGGTGTGTGACTATGCAGAGTTGTGTGTGTGAGTGTATGTGTGAAGGAGCACGAGAGAGAGGACAGCAGAGAAGACTGACTTGGAATTTGTCTTTTTACATTAAACTCTCATTTTGCCTCAATTATAAATATCCCAGAATACCAACACGAGGTCTCACAGGATCTGTGTCCCCAGGCTCGTCACTGTCATCACTGTGCTTCAGCATCCAGTGCCCTACCTTTCAGGGCCATGAGGGTGGACCCCCCAGCCCTTGGGGGCTGCTTGACCAGGGTGCTCACCTGTGGTGCGTCTGGGTTTCAGGCTGAGCAGCAAGCCTCTGCTGGCATCAGATGACTACGAGCTGGGAGGAGGGATGAGGAAGAGACACAAGGGGTCTGAGGAGGAACATGACGCCTTCGCTGGAACCGGCAAAGCTAGGGGGAGGAACCAGCCTTGGGAGGAGCATGAAGCCTCCTCAGACTTCATGAGTCAGGTCAGTACCCTAGGTGTGCTGCATCTCAGGGTGCAGGGTGGGGACGGCATGTTGGAGTTCACATGCCTTTTGCAGATCTCTTGGCCCTATTGCTGCATAGGAACCATAGAAATGGCTGCCTTCGTGCCAGAGTGGCTCTCCACAGATCTTTCGTAGTATGCAGAGAGGGAAATTAAAGCCCCCAGGCTGGAAACTTAATCAAAGTAACACATCCTCAGGCGTCAAAGTTAAATCCCCCGTGTGAGTTTCGTGACCCTCTGCTGAAGCCAGGCAGAGACACTGCAAGTTCTTAACCAAATAATGCAATTACTCTGTTGTTTAACAGTATAATTATTTAATGAGCAGCTTCACCATTCTGTAGTTCTAAGAAACAAGGGCTTGATGTCATTGTAATTTCCTCTGAACTCTCTAGGGGTAATGGGGTGAGAGCCAACTCCTTGATTTTTTCTTATTTCTGTAGAGTGTTGAAATCATCCACTTAAGCCCTTATCTCTAAATACTAATGTACTTTGTCACCCCTCCCTGTAAAGTCCTGGGCAAAGGGGCTGTTTTGGTTGATTTGCCATCGGAAGGAAGCACTCACATAGGAAGACTGGATCCAGGAGTAGGGAAGAGCCAGTTTGGAGATGAGGATCCTTCATACTCTCACACTGTGAAGCCTACTCTTGTTGTTTAAATCATACTATTCCAACTTTTTCTCCTTATGTTACCTGATTAGAGAAGATAGAGATAAAACATTCAAATGAAGGGGCAGTGCTAGCTTTGAAGCTGCACATTTCACTTCACTTCAACAAATGACTACAGCTAATGAGAGCCGTACAGGCAGGAATTTAATCTGTGAAATCTAATCTTTTTGCTCCCGGCATTCAGTGTATACGCAAGGCTCTTTTCTTGGCAGCTCTGGCCCATTTAGTTGGATGGACTGATGGGGCAGTCTTCATCAGCTGCTTTTAGGTGGTTGAGATAAACGGGTCAGCCTTGGTAGGGCCTAGGTTTTTCATTTTGGTGTCCTTCCTGCTCCCTTAACCCAGCGGCCTTCTTGTTGGCAGCACTGCTCACTGAAAGCTCTTCCCTAGGAGGCAGGAGACAGCTCCTGGGAGAGCCAGAGTGGAAATCCCATTGCCACCGATAAGTGTAACCATAGCGACAGCTTCATGTGCCTCATCTCAGTTGATGGTCAGAAAAACCGGGTGATGCTCATGCAATAATTATCCCCATTTCACAGAGGAGTAGAGGCCAGGAGGAGTTGAGCAACTTGCCAGGTGCCACAGCAGCAGGGAGAAGGCCTGGAGTTCAGATTTATCAGAGCTGGAGCTCTGAAAGGTGCCATCCTGTTTCACCAAACATCTAAACTTCTCTCCCCAGCTCAAGATTAAGAAGAAGAAGATGGCCAGTGACCAGGAGCAGTTGGCGAGCAAGCTGGACAAGGCCCTCTCCCTCACAAAGCAGGACAAGCTGAAGTCACCTTTCAAATTTTCGGACACTTCCGGGGGGAAATCAAAAACGAGTGGGGGCTGCGGCAGGTATTTGACGCCCTACGACAGCCTGCTGGGCAAGGACAGGAAGGCGCTGGCCAAAGGCCTCAGCTTGTCTCTGAAAACCTCCCGAGAAGGTAAACACAAAAGGGCCGCCAAAGTCAGGAAGATGGAGGTGGGCTTCAAGGCCAGGGGCCAGCCCAAGTCGGCCCACTCCCCGTTCGCCTCGGAAGTGAGCAGCTACTCCTACAGTAAGTAGCGGACGCCGAGCCGCCTCCGTAGCCTCTCTCCTCTCTCTCCCACCGCTGCTGCTTTCTGTCCGGGATGCTCAAAGGTATCTTCTGTCTGCTTGAACTCCCGGCCGGAAGTAGGGCCGTCTGAAGCGGAAGTGCGTGTGATGGGCGGGCGTGGTGCTGGTGAGGCGCCCGTGATTGATTGGTGGACGCCGGAGTGATGGGCGGGTGGAGGAAGTCGGCCGGTTTCCCTCGCGCCGCCGCCCCCTTGTGTGCTGGAAAGGTGTGTGGGTGGAAGAAGACTTGGCACCACAGGGTTCGCAGCTGCCTGCCGCTGTCGGGGGCCTCAGAGAAGGCCCGGCCCTCGCCCTCAGGCAGCTTCCGCTCTCTGGCCGAGTGTTCGTGAAACCGCGCGCGGAGAGGCGCCGTGCCGGGCGCTCAACAAAGGGCGGGCCGTGTCGCTTCATTCTTCTTGGGGATGACCCTGCGGACGGGGCCCCGGTTTGTTCCCGAGGATAGAGTGAGGCGCCGAGGTTGACTCGGGTCCCGCGTTGAGCCGGGGAGGCTGGGTGCCTCGGGCTCAGCTGCCCAGGCCTGCCTGTCACCTTAGACAGCCAGAGCTTCCCGGGACCCTGGCCGCTGGTGGCCGCTGGTGGCTGCTGAGCCCTGGGAGTGTAACACCCACAGGGCCGAGGGACTGGGTTTTATTTCACTAACTGGGGCTGCCCCCTTGTTGCTGCTTCCCTGGGGCTCAGGGAGTGAGGTGTTCCTGAGCCAGGCAGCCCTGGGCAACCCCACCAGCTCTGGCCTCTGGTGCCTGCCGGCTGTCTGGAATGTAACATGTTCAGTAAATATCTGTGGGCAGAACATCTGGCTCCCAGGACTGAGTGTGTGGCTGCTGCCGGGAGGCCAGGAGGGGTGTCTTGGCTCCTGGCACCTGTCCCCTGGGTTTGTGCTGGGTGCCCAGGCCCTGGCTGCTGTGGAGGACTTTTTCATTGGTGACGGCCTGGTTCCGTGTGTCTGTAGCCTTGGATCTGCTCTGCCTAGTCTGGGGAGTTTGATTGTCATGTGCAGAAAATGGACACGTGTAATGTGTAATGGTGTGTATTCTTAAGGGACGAAGATACAATTTTTGTGGATTTGCAGTTACCCTATCATTGCCTGCCTGTGGCCTCTCGTGAGCTGAAGCTCACGAGGGTAAAGAGCTTGGGTATGGCACCTGGCATGAGGTTAAGCTGCTGTCGCTATTTTTTAAATGTGTTTTTGGTTGCCCTGGACTCGTGGGCTTCTGGGGCCTGTGCTCAGACATGAGGCGAGCAGCTCCTTTGTGCCTTAGGGGCCGAGGAGAGCAGGATTCCTGTAGCTCTGTGGCTCTCCCCTGTGGGTGGCTGTGACTGAATGGCACTGCCCAGGTTCTTGGTCCCTCTGGCACTAGCAGAGGGCGAGTTTTGGAGGTTTGGAGCTTTCCTTTGCCCTTTGCATCTCTGCTGGATTTGGAATAATGAAGAGGGTGTGAGGAGAATTGCTGCTCCTTCGGTCTTTCAAGGGAGAGTGGCCCATGGGTGGGAACTGGCTACTGAAAGTATTGCCCACTTGCAGGTGGATGTGGATGGGGTGGACCAAGAGGCCAGAAAGTGCCATTGTCCCTGAGGTCTCTGGGGGGTCTCTGAGCTGGTGAGTCTACCGTAACAGGAGCATACACAAGGGAATGTTCCAGTTGTCCGTCTAACTCACGTGCCTTGTCTAAAACACTATTCAGGTGAAAGAAATGGGTTAACGTTGCAACATCGAAGTCAGAAAGCCTGTTCCCAATCAGGGGAGGCCTGTGAGATGTCCTGACTTTTATTTCTTCTAGGGGCCTTTCTGCAGTTGTGGGTAATTGACAGTGCATAGTTACAGAGAGGTTAGGGTGTTAGAGGCTGTGCTGGCAAGAGATGGGAATAGTGACGTGTCCTCTTGCCTTTTCACTGGGTTGTCGTGCTTGGGTGGCATGTCTGGAGGGTTCTGTGGGAAGCCAAGTCACTCATCATCCCGCACAGACATCACCAGCTTGGGGTGTGGCCCTGGGAAAGGGTAGGATGGAGTGCAGGAGAGGGAGGGCTGTGACTGGGGAATAGGCTGGGGGGACTTGTCCTTGTCCTACTCAGCATTGGCAGGCTCTCCTGCGGTTGGGCTCTTGGTTAGAGTGGAAAGCAGAGGCATTGGAGGTAGTGACCAGATGACAGCCCCGACACACAGACACGTCGTTCCTCTGGGAAGTGGTGGCGTTGCCAGAGCTGTAGCTGCTCGCCCGTGTTCTTCATGTTCCCAGTGCATTTTCCAGGTGAAGGGATTAGTCTTTGGCCATGGAGCCTGTTCTTCTAGTGAAGTCTCTTTCAATCCCATATGTAAAATGGATCAAAATGGTGGGAGTCTGTTCGGAGTGGGTTTGAAAGGGGCAGAGCTTCGCCCACTTAACAGTCACCCTCCCCAGAGCTGGGCAGCTTCCCTGGGTAGTAAGGCCGGAGACTTGGGAAAGCCGACAGCTGTGAGTTTCCTTGGAGTCAGTGTCCTCGCCACGCCTGTTTCCATCTCTTGGTGCTGAGTGGGGATTTGGGAAGCGGGTGTGTGTGATTGCCTTCATGAGGTTGCACGCGCCGGCCCAGCATGCCACTAGAAGTTGGCATTTTGGGAGAGAAGAGCTTTCTTGATGAGAGCTTTTCCCTCGTGGGCCTTCTCTCTTCCCAAATGTAACCCCTGGACTTGGATGACGTCTGATGGGATATAGTGCCCAGTGGTGACCTTTGTGACTAGGCGAGAGCCTTCCAGGACTCCTGCCTCCCCACAGGCCTGGAGAGGCTGCTGGTTGAGGTGTTTGTGCAGTGGGTGTTGCTGGTAGCGGGTGGTCTAGAAAGGACTTGGGTCTAAGCCTGCAGAAGGTGAATCGGGTGAACCTGTGGCTTGGAGGGTGTGTGACCACTCGCGGTGATGTGATGACCTGGGTCACGGCCAGTAGGCACTGGAACTACGTTTTCTGTTCGGGCATCTACCAGGTTGTTCTCAGAACCACTAGGAATAGCAAAAGAAAGACACCAATTCCCTCCTCCCCCAGCTCTGTGACTTATATTTATTAAAAACTACTTTGACTGCAGATACGGACTCAGAGGAAGATGAAGAATTCCTGAAGGACGAGTGGTCTGCCCAAGGCCCCTCCAGCTCCAAACTGACGTCCTCCCTCCTGTGTGGCATGGTGGCAAAGAACAGCAAGCCAGCTGGAGGCCCCAAGCTGACCAAGAGGGGCCTGGCGGCTGCCCGGACTCTGAAACCTAAGCCGGCCGCCAGCAGGAAGCAGCCGTTTTGTTTGCTGCTCCAAGAGGTCGAGGCCCGTTCCTCCTTCAGTGATTCTTCAGAGGACTCGTTTGACCAAGGTTACTAGCTCCAAACACAAAATACCTTCCGTGTTTTATATAAAGCGAGAGAGTGAGTGAGAGCGCGAGAGAGCGAGAGCGAGAGCACTGGAGAGGATGGCCTCGGAAGGCAGCCATCTTGGTTCTTGGCAGCGTAGCCTGCTTTATCAGCCTAAGTCTTTTTATTTGTTTTTATTTGTACCTGTATCGTTGTGATGATATCATCGGCTAGCTCTTTTTGAGCTTTTTTATATGGACTGTTTTTAGTTTTCACCTTTCTCCACTCTCCCCCTCTGCGCCCACCCCATTCCTCGCCCCTCTGCGCCCTAGACTACAGGCCTGGGCTGGGTCCTCTCGGCAGGCCCAGCGGAGGCCTCCTGAGGGACATCTTGTAAATGGAATTCTGTCGTGTGGGCGTGTGACTTGATGTTTGTACTGCGATTTTGGTAATACCAAGCTTTATTAAACATATCGAGTTCATTTTTAACTAAACCCGTGTGCCTCGTCTCTCTTGCTGTGTCCTTACCAGCGGTCAGGTTCCCGCTCCCTTCATTTTGTTCCTTCTCTCCCCTTTCCCACCTCGGAAGGGGCAGAGATGGAATGATGCAGTCTGCCGCTTTTCTCTATTATTCAAATATCCCTGGTAGCTATTGGCATGCGTTTCATTTTTCAGGTTTAAAGTCAACTGCTTTCACCTCCAGCATCATCTTTTTTTTTTTTTAAAGCTGCTTGTTTGTCTTTTATTTTCTTAAAGCTCTGTTTTTAAGCAATGGCAGTTAAAAGAAATTGACAAACACTTGTTTTCTAACACACGTTTTGTCTGAAGGGCGTGTAGGCAGAGCAGGCCCAGACTGCCGCTGCCCCCTGTGGGCGCGCAGCCCGAGCACTTGGGCTTCACTGCCACGTGGACGGTCAGGGCCAGCGCTGCGGGTGGAGTGCTGGCCTGTGAGTCCACAGGCTGCTTTGCTTTCAGCTCAGTCCAGGGCCTCACTCGCCTCCCTTAGCAAAAGGGGGCCATGTCCAGGGCTCCCCAGAATAACCTGGATCAGCTATCTCTGATGTCAGTACTTCTGGGGTTAGAGATGCCAGGCCTTCCAGTCAGAGACATCCCAAGGAGGGGTAGCCAGGGGGCCCTTAAATGTCCGTGCCCTGGTTTAGGGTTTGCTTCGGGGGGACTGCCTTCAGACCCCAGAGCCCGGATAGCAGAGCACGGTGTGAGAGCCTTGACCCCGATGGTCCCTGAGTAAGACCTGAAGTCAGGATCAGAATGCTGCCTTCAGTGCCACTGCTCTAGGCCTGGACTGCCTTCCGTCTGTGCCTCGCCACCTGGTTGACCCAGATTCCTTTTGGGACCCCAGGAGAAGGTGCAGCAGGGAGCCTGGTGCCCACAGGGCTCACTGTCTACTGAGCCACTGCCGTGCCTGAGCGAATGTGCTCTGCTCACAGGCCACTGACTTACCAGCCAGCCCGAATCCGATGTCTCCCCAGCCCAGACCTCCATGGAGGTCTGACTGGTTGACCTTCACCCAGCCCTCCCCTGACTGGACCCCTGTACCTCCTACACACACTCTTTCCCTCTTTCCTTAAAACTAGGGTTTTAACCACCAAGGTTTTGAGTTCTCCCACCCCAACTCAGTGCCCAGATCTCTTTAGCAAGGGGCCAGCTGCTCAGAGTGGGCAAAGGGAGCCAGGAGTCTTCAGACTAGGGCTGGATGCAGCCTAGTTCAGAGCCCAGATAGGGGGAGTGGAGGGGTGAAGGGTGGGTCCCCCCTGCACACAGACCGTTGGTCAGGTCTCAAAAGGGATATTTGGGTAATAGGGCCTTACTGACATCTGATACTAAACACCTAATTGGCTTGGCTTCTGGTATGTCTGCTTTCTCCTCCCAGCAGCTTGACCATACCTTCACCCTTGACCCCTACCCATGATGCTTTGAATGTCTGTTTTGGTCTCTTGCATTTGCTCTCACGCTGCACTCTGGACGCAAAGCGAAGGCTGGGAGTAGGGCAGACGGCGCAGCGGGTCACTGAGCTTGGGTCGAGCCTGGCTCGTTGCTCCGTAGGTAGGCAAACCTTTTCTCTCTGTCTCTCTGCACCTCCCTCCTCAGAGTTTGCCCCCATCGGCTATGGCAGCAGCAATCGCTTTGGCATTTACCGATTGGGTTTTGGAAGACCAAACTGAGTTACAGCAGCCAACCCCACGCACTGAGCCAAGAGTCTTTTTTTAAATAAAAGCGTTTTCCTGCATTCCCTTGGGTTTCTCTGCTGGCACTTTTCTTCCCCCACCCTTGGCAAGCTCTATGCCCTCAGGTGTAGACAACTCCAGAAAGACTTTCTTGATCCCGAGACCTGCTCTCTGCCCTGCCCTGCCTGCCCTGCAGACCCTGGCCTGAGCGTACCGGCCACCACGAGGCAGCAGGGCTGGCTGGTCATCTTGGAGTGGGAGACGAGGGCCCTGGGGGACCAAGATAGGCCGCATCCTGTTTTTTGGCTTTTGCCTTCCAAACACTTTTCTGTCTCAGGGTGCTGGGATTGGGCTGCTGCTGGCTTTCTGGGATCTGATGTGGACATTTCAGGCCTCCAGAAACTCAGGGTCAGCACCCCCCCCGCCCCCCGTGCTAGACTCTGCCAGTGGAGAATGTTCCCGGGCGGGAGAGAGCTGTGGAGTTCTGGAGTCTCCACAGCTGAGCAGCCCAGGAAGGCTGTCTCAGAGGGAAAGCTGACCTCATGTCCAAGCCCAGGCCCCTACCCCAGACAGCCCCCCTCCCCTGCTCACCACCCTGCTCAAATTGGCCAACCCCAGGGAGGCCTGATGTGGGGGACCCAGGTGCTGTCAAAAGTCTGCCTACACTTAGCCTGCTTTGCCGCTGTGGCCCGCTGGGGCGGAGACAGAACCATGTGACGTCTGCAATGTGAATGGTCGCAAGTGTGCACTGCCTGCCTGCTGCCTGCCTGCCCCGCTGCCTCTCCATCCCGCCTCATCCATCACCCCGGAGCGGGTCTCCTAACAAACCTCCTCTCTCTCTGCCTCCTTCCTCTCTCGACTCCCCGAGGGGTTCCTTAAGCTCATTGCTGCCTCTCTCACTAAAGGGTAACTCAGCAAAAACCCAAGCTCCCTCTGGTCAGTGGGCAGGCAGAGACCCTCTGCCCTCATTGGCACCCTGGGGCTGCCATTTTTGGACTCGTTGCCCTCATGCAAGCAGGTGATCTGAGGCATTGGCAGGAGAACGTGGAGGTGGCCGCCGCTCGTTCCCCTCCGGGCCGCCAAGGCTGCCCTGCTCCCAGAGGGAGCCCGGGGGTGCCTGGCCCTGCCTGCAGCTCTTTCATGCTCCCAGCGTCCGGGTTTCCGCACGGCCTCACTGCCCAGGTCCCGGTCACACGGGCGCCCCAGCAGGTGTCCCTGGCTGCTCCTTGGCTGCCGCATCTCATGGGCAGTTTGCTGCTCCAGGCTTTCCCGCCAGCCCGCCCCAGTGGGGTGGGCCTTCCTGGTGTCCCCCCAGGAAGGTCAGAGCACGCTTGTGCTGAGAGACGGTGTCTTTGAGGGAGGGCCTGGTTCGTGCGCGGGGGCGTTTTGCTCGCCCTCCGCTGCCTTGCTGCTTGTCCCGCCTTTGTCCCCTTTGTCCCCGCGGCCTCAGCCGGGCTCAGGACTGCAGCCCCACAGGCTGGCAGCGCCAGTTGCTGGGGAGAGACAGGCTGGGGGTTCTTTAGGCTTCTCTTCACTAGACTGGGGACAGGACCGCCAGCCAGCCCTGGGTTGGAGTCCTGCTTTGCTGCCTGAGCCCTTGACTTGTCTGGCCAGCGTCTTCCCAGAGCAGGGTGGGCTGACCGGCCTGCCAGCTCTTTCCAGCTTCTAGTAGGTGAAGCCAGCGCTGACCCGTTGGCAGTGGGGACAGTGTGTATATTTGTAGGGCAGGGTGACTGTTTCTGTTTGATCCCCTTTGCCTGGAAAGCACTTTTTCCTCCGTAGGTGTGATCCTGTTCGGATCTTGCCGTGAGCTGGCTGGGTGAGCTGGGAGGGTCACCCTATGCTGAAGAGGAGAAAATAGGGACTCAGAGACTTCCTGCAGGCTTCTCACAGCATGGGAAGCTCTGCTAGGAGTATTGCTGGGAGTCGACTTCAGACCTCAGAGTCTGCTTAGGGCTTTAACATAGGTGTCCCCCACCCCCACGGAAAGACCACACTCCACTCTCTCCTGCCACAGCCCTCAGCCTCCAGCTGACAGAGCTGCCCCCAGGTGCCTGTGCCCCCAAGACCCCCCATCTCTCCCCTTCCTCACCTCTCCTCTCCTGCCTCCTTCCTCAGCCTTCATGTTGTACGTCGGGGCGTGTGTGTGCGCGTGAGACCATGGAGAGAGCCGTCTCCAGTCCTTGTCTGTGTGTCTGTCCTCCCCACAGCATAGGTGCATGTCGGTGTTCCCCTGACAGAAATCCACTGACCCCCGCTGCCTGCCTCTGGGCCATCCAGGATGCCCACTATTTGGGCACGGTTTGATGGGGACGCTAGGCCATGGGGGGGGGGTCTAGGGGCTGGTTCTGGATTCACCCCCAGCTGATGAGGCGTGAGGAGTTAACTGGAGTTGTGGCCCCTCGGCTGGCGCTCTGGCTGCGTAGCCGGTCCAAGCTGGGGACGGTGGGGGCAGCACACGCCCAGACCAAGACTCTGACTTGCCCCCTGTTTTCTGCACGCCAGATGAGAGCTCCGAGGAGGACGAGGAGGATGAGCTTGAGGAGGACGAGGACGAGGCTGGTGGCGGCTGTAGGCTGGGGGCCCGGGAGCGGGCCCTGTCGCCAGGCCTGGAGGAGAGCGGGCTGGGCCTTCTGGCCCGCTTTGCAGCCAGCGCCCTCCCCAGCCCCACAGTGGGGCCTTCCCTGTCGGTGGTGCAGCTGGAGGCCAAGCAGAAGGCCCGGAAGAAGGAGGAGCGGCAGAGCCTGATGGGTAAGTCCAGCAGGTGGGCTGCTGGGGGTGGCTGTCCCTGCCCTGCCCTGAAACTGAGCTTCCTCCTTGGAAGCCAGAGACTGGCCAGAGCAGAGCTGGGGGCTGGTGGGGCCCAGCCTTACGGCCAAGCCCCTTCTGAGCAGAGGGTGCTGGCGATGTGGGCCTTGACTTGCCTTTCCCTTCAACGCCTGTCTGTGGTGTCTCCGAAGCTATGCGGAGTGACCTTGATGTGGCTTGATCCACCTCTCCCTGCAGGTGGCCCTGTCTGGCAGTTCTGGGAAGCAGAGCGGCCTCAGACCTGCATCCTGAGGCCCGTGGGAGCCCAGGGGAAGCCCCTGACTCAGCCTCCTGGGGGTTCAGGTTGGCAACACCCAGGCTGAGCTATGAGGGAAATGGGAGCCAGCTAAGCGAGAAGAGAGGAAGCAGAGGTGTGGCTTAGGGGCCGGACACACAGGTTGGAGGAAGGGGCTGCTTTTCCTATTTGGGCCAGTAGAGGGGCTTCATTGGGTGAGATGGGTGTCCAGCTGGGGCAGATTCGACCCGGGGCTGGGCCATGGAGGAGGGTATCAGGGGCTCTGTCACCCCGTTAGCTAGGCTCACGATCCCACTGCCAGCTGGGCACTAACAGGCAAGAAGCTTGGCCTCGTGCTGGCCACACTTTCTTCCTCCTTCCCTTGGGCGTCTGATCCTCCCCTTGCATCAGGGCCCAGCCAATCTGCACCTGGGATTGGTTCTGGGCCTGTGTTGGCGTCCGCTAACCTGGGTTCAGCAGGGACCAGGGCGTAGGCTCAGCTACTTGGTCTTCCTGCTGAACCCCTAGTGTCCTTTTCTGAGCCTCCTGTACACAGAGGGCCCTCTGGCAGGGAAAAAGCCTGGTGGTGCTGTTCTTCCCCCGGGGTCCCCCGGCTGTTCCACTCCTGGCTCTACTCTGCAGCCTCCAGGACCAAAGGCCACACCACCACCTGGACTCCCTCTCCGGGTCAGTTGGGCCCTGCCTGCCCTTCCCTCTCCCTCCGCCTCCCTCTCACCCTCATGTCCTACCATTGCTCCAAGCAGCCCCAGCTCTGACTGGCCTCCCACCCGCTCTCGGGCATTCAGTACCCGGATGCAGCTGGAGGGCTTTCTCTCAACGCTCAGGCTTGACCAGGCCTCTCTCCACGGCCCTCTGTTCCACCTGTCGTCTGACTTGCCCTTGGCATCATCCTGTCCCCAACTCCTGAAGGATCTAGCTGTCCTAGGACCTTCAGGCTTTTCCCTTGCTCCAAACATCTGTTTCATCCAAATTGTCAAACGTGTAGGCAGAGAGTTCAGCTTCTTCCCTTGTCATACTTCAGCATCTGAAGGCTGGAGGGATGTTTCCTTTTTCACTGTCAGGACAGATAATTTGTTCCTTTTCTCTTTATTTCTTGATCAGTCTGTCTAAAAGTTAACACTTTCATTGGTTTCTGCTCTTTGTTATCTCCTTCCTTCTGTTTGCTCTGGGTATAATTTGCAACCAATTCCTACTTCCTAAGGTACGAGTTTAGGCCATTGATTTGGGACCTTCTTTTCTTCTAGAGACATTGAAAGCTATCAGCCTTTGGAAACACTGCTTTAGTTGCATTGCACATTTTGATATGTTGTCTTATTTTCAGTATTACTCGATTCAGAAAAATGTTGTTTTGTTGTGGTTCTTTGATCCGATGATTCTTTGGGAGAGTGTTATTTGTTGTCCAGATACTGGTGGGAGTTGCCTGGTCATCATACTGTTTCTGATTTCCAGGTTAATTCCATCTTGCCCAGAGAAAATACTCTGTATAATTGTAATCTTTAAAAGTTTTTAAATTTAAGGGTATGGAGTCTTTCCTAGTAAATGTTCTCTGTGTACTTCAAGAATATGCATTCTGATATCATTAGGCACCGTGTCTTCTACGTCAGCCTGTTCTGTCAATCACGCCAACGTGGCAGGGAGTGTTAAGGTCTGATGGTGCAGCTGCTAGTTTTTGGTCTAGTTCTATGAGACACGAGTGTTAAAATCTGCAACTGTGATTGCAGAATTCTCTTTCCTTCCTTTTAATTTTATTCTGTCAATGTTTGCTTCATGTATTTGAAACTCTATTATTGGGCACATACTTTATGATTGCTACATTTTCCTCTTGAACCTTTTATTACGAAGTGTTCATTTCTATCTTAGGGTGCATTTTGTTTTGAAATCTATTTACTCTATTTTAAATAATCACTTCAGCTTTCCTATGTGTATTGTTTGTAAGATATTGACATGTATTTTCCCCATCCATTTACTCTCATTTTACTTTTGTCTTTATATTTAAAGTGAGTGTCTTACAGACAGCTTATAATTGGGTACGTACTTTTTTATCCCCTTTGAAATCTCTGTCTTTTCATTGGAGAGTTTAATCTTTTCATAATTAATGTAATTGTTGATATGGTTGGGTTCGAAGTTTCCTTTTTTTCCTTAAACAATAGCAGCTTTGTTGAGATATAATTCACGTAGTATAAAGTTCACCTTTTGAAAGTGTATATTGTTCAGTGGTTTTTGCTGTATTCAGATTTGTGCAACCATCACCACTAATGTCAGAACATTCTTATCATCTGTAAAATTAACCCCATGCCCACATTCCCTTCAGCCCCTAGATAACCTCTGTTGTCTGTCTTTCTGGATTTTCCTTTTCTGGACTTTTCATATAAATGAAATCATTCAGTATGTGCTCTTTTGTGTTTGCTTCTTCAATTTAACGTAATCGTTTGAAGGTTCATCTGTTTTGCAGCACGTATCAGTGCTTTTTTTTGAGGAATAGACTTTTTTTTAGAGGTTCACAGCAAAATTGACAGAAAAGTACAGAGATTACTCATGTAACAGGTGCCCCCCGCCACACTATGGTCTCTCTCAATGTCAGCTCCCTCCTCAGAGTGGAACATTTATTACCACTGGTGTACCTACTTGGATGCATAATAACTACCCAGATGCCATAATTTACATTTGGGTCCTTTCTTGGGTGGTGTGTGTTCTCTGGGTTTGGACAAATGTTCAGTGGCACGTACCTGCCGTTACGACATCATCCAGACAGGTTTCACTGCTAAAATTCCTTTGTGTTCCACCTGTTCATCTTCCAAAGAAAACCACTGAAACTTTCATTGTCTCTATAGTTTTGCCTTGTCAGAATGGAGTCATATATAGTATGTAGCCTTTTCAGAATGGCCTCTTTCACTTAACAATATGCACTTAAGGTCCCTTCCTGCCTTTTCATGGCTTGGTAGCTAGCGCATTTCTTTATAGTCCTGAATAATATTCCATTTTCTGGACGGACCAGTTTAATACACCTACTGAAGGACATCTGGGACATATTGGTGACATCCAAGTTTTACCAATTTTGACTAAAACTTCTATAAACATCTACATGCAAGTTTTTTGTGTGGACATAAGTTTTCAACTCCTCTGGTTAAATACCAAGGAGTGTGGTTGATGGATCATATGATAAGAGTATTTTGATTTCTTTCATCAGAGTATTGTACTTTTTCTCATAAAGTCTTGTACATATTTTGTTATATTTATACTTAAGCATTTAATTTTGGGGCTTGCTGATACACATACTATTGTGTTTTAAATTTTAAATACTAGTATATAGAAAAGTAATGGACTTTTACGTATTAACCTTGTATCCCAAGACCTTATTACAACTGTGTCTTTTTCTAGGAGTTTTTGTCAGTTTATTTGGATTTTCTACATAGATAATCATGCGTTTATGAAGGAAGAGATTTACTTCTGCCTTCCCAGTCGGTATATCTTTAACTTCTTTTTATGATCTTACCGCATTAGCTGGGGTTCCAGTATGGTGCTGAAAAGCAATGGTGAGAGGGGACATCCAGGGCCTTGTTCCTGATCTGTGGGAATACTTTGAGTTTCTCATCCCTAAATATGGTGTTACTTGTAGGTTTTTGTCAATATTCTTTATCATGTTGAGAAAGTTCCCCTCTATCCCTAGTTTACTAAGAGTTTTTATCGGGAAGGGATGTTGGATTTTGTCAGATGCTTTTTCTGCATCTATTGGTAAGCTCATGTGACTTTTCTTCTCTAGCCTTTTGTTGTGATGTATTACATTAATTGATTTTTGAATGTTGAAACAGCCTTGCATACCTGGGATAAATCCTACTTGGTCATGGTGTTTAATTCTTTTCACACATTGTTGGATTTGATCTGCTAGAATTTTGTTGGGGATTTTTGTGGGGCTGTTCATGAGAGAGACTCATCTGTAGTTTTCTTGTAATGTCTTTGTCTTGTTCTGGTGTTAGGAGAATGTTGGTCTCCACGGATGAGCCAGGAGGCATCTCTCTGCTCTGTCTTCTGACGGAGATTGCAGAGAATTGATTCTATTTCTTCCTTCAATATTTGGCTACCCAATCTGGGCCTGGTGCTTTCTGTTATAGAAGGTTAATTATTATTTCAGTTTCTTTAATAAATACAGGTTCCTTGTATTTCTATATGGATTTTAGGATCAGTTTGTCAATTTCTGCAAAACAGAACAAAACAAAAACTGATAGGAATTGTGTTGAATCGATCCATCAATCATATTGGGGAATTTTGGTACTTTTTTATTGTTTTTTAAATTGTTTGATTTTTTATTACAGTAACATTGGTTTAAAACAATGTATATGATTTAGGAGTATAGATTCACACTGCTTCAGATGTATATTTCCACACCATACCCACCCCCAGAGCACCCATAATATCTTCCACTGAAGTTTATGAAGCCCTTTTCCCCCTTTATTCTCCACCCCTATTCCCTTTCCCTCTGCTAGCGCAGTTCTACAGTCAGGTTTCTAGGGTTTGTGTTGGTTTAGTTTTGTCCATTCCTTTGTTTTGCTTCTTTATGTATCTATATATGAGTGATATCATTGGTATTTGTCTTTTTCTTTTGAACTTATTTCACTTAGCATAATCCCCTCTAGTTCTATCCATGTCCAAATGGGAAGATTTTGTTTTTTATAGCTGAGTAGTATTCCATTGTGTTGTATATAATTTTGAGTTCTTAACAATGTAAGCTTTTCAATCCGTGAAGATAGGCTGTCTTCCCATTTATTTGGGTCTTCAGTTTTTACCAACAATGCTGTATAGTGTTCACTGTACATGTCTTGCACTTATTTTGTTAAATTTATTCTTAAGTTTTCTTTTTGATGCTATTGTATGTGGAATTCTTTTAATTTTTGGAGTGTTCACTGCTGGTACAGAAATGCAGTTACTTTTCTATTTTAATTGTGTATCCTACAGCTTTTCTATACTCATTTATGTTCTAATATATTTTAGTAGATTCCTTAGGATTTTTCTACATGTAAATCATGTTAGCCACAAATAGAGATGTTTTTACTTCTGTCTTTCCAATGTATGTGTTGTTTATTCCTTTTCTTGCCTAATTTCCCTGGCTACAATCACAGTATAATTGTTGAATAGAAATGGGAAGAACAGATCTTAGGGGGAAAGCACTTAGTCCTTCACCATTAAATGTGTTATTAGCTGTAGACGTTTCTTTTTTCTTTTTTAAAGGTTGATTTATTTATGCATACAAGCTGGGGTGCAGGCCAGAGGGTTGGGGTGACAAGAGGGTTCACCAGAGACAGAGTGGAGAGCAGAAGAGGCAGATGGACAGAAATACACTGCTTAGGGGAGCAGCGGGCGAGGCAGGAGAGGTCTGCTGTGCCATGTGGGAATCTCCCCGGCCGGGCGTCGAACTTGTGTCACTGCTGCCGACTGCTCTACTACGCAGCGCTTAACCGATGCACCACGAGGGAGGCCCAGCTGTAGACTTTTCATAGCTGTCCTTCGTCAGGTTATGGAAGTTTCCTTCTACTTCTAGTTTGTTGAGTGATTTTATCATGAAAGGGTATTAGATTTTGTCAGTTACGTTTTCTATGTCTGTAGAGGTGTTGATGTTGTCTTTATTCTTTATTGCTGTGGTGTTACACTGATCTTATTATTATTTTTTTTGGTATGTTGAACCAATCTTGCATTCCTGGGTTAAGTATCACTTGGCTACTTAGTCATGGTATATAGTCTTTTTATCTTATCTTTCTGGATTATGTTCACATTTATTTATAGTTATTGTGCCTTCCAGATGGATTGGCCTTCTTATCATTTTTTTAAAAAGATTTATTTATTTATACATACAAGCTGGGGTACAGGACAGAGGCATGGGGCGGCGAGAGGGTTCACCAGAGACAGAGTGGGGAGCAGAACAGGCAGATCAGAAGTACACTGCTGAGGGGAGCAGCGGGCGAGGCAGGAGAGGTCTGCCGCACCGTGTGGGATTCTCCCCGGCCGGGCATCCAACTCGCATCGTGCGCTGCCGACAGCTCCACAGCGCAGTGTTCAACCGCTGCGCCACCAGGGAGGCCCCATCTTATCATTTTTAAGTGTTCCTCTTTGTCTCTAGTAACGATTTTTGAACTTAAAATAGATTTTTCTAGTAAGTGTTCTTCTTTGTCTCTAATAACGATTTTTGACTTAAAATAGATTTTTCTAGTAATAGTATAGCCATTTCAGTTCTCTTTTGGCTACTATTTGTATAGTACATCTTTTTTATCTTTGACTTTCAATCTTTTTTTTTTTGATCCTCTGTTCTTCCTCTAGTGTATTATCATTAATAATATTATTATTATTATTATTATTATTATTATGAGAAGGAGGAAGTAGGAGCACAGGATGAGGGTGGGAGTCAAGGACAAGGGTTCTTCTCCCTGCTCCAGCACTGTCTAGAGTGAGGCCTCGGCAAGTGCTTCTCTTTCAGGACTTCATGCTTGTTCACATTGCAAGATCCTCACAGAGGCTGCTTCCTCTCTCCCGGACACCATTCTTGCTACCTCTTGGTCTCCTGAATATTTATCCTCCGATCTGATCTTACTCAAATGTCCTCTTTTCCCAAGCTACTGTCCCCATCTGCCTACTCTCCAGTACCCCCTCCCCATGCAGTACACCTGCAGTGTTTTGCCTACCTCTGGGGTTTCTGGTAGTTTTCTAGAGGGGAGCTGTTGTCATGTGGTTCTCATTCCATCACACCCCAAAACAGAACAATCCAGCTTATGTTTTATGGCCCACACCCTAATCAGCCATGAAAGCCCCCAGCTGTCTCCCTGTGCAACATGAAGTTTCTTAACAAAAGATTAATTAGTGAGATCATTAAGCTTTGTCTTGGCTCCTTTCCACAGAGTATGCCCCCCTTCCCTAACCCCAGCTCCTGCTCCTGAGGCTGCATCTATGGGGCAGTAGGACCAGGCCTCCCACAGGAGGCCTGCAGCTACCCGGGGGCAGTAGACCTGGGCTTCAGTCCTGGCTTTTTGGCTCATGTGCTGTGGGAACCAGGGCAAGTCCTTCAGGGTGGTTAACCCTGGGGCTTTCATGGGCCTCAGCCTGGGTGGAATAGACACTGAATCTCTCATCCCAGGAAGAAGAGTCCTCACCCCTGTAGATGTGAGGTGGGGCAGGACCAGAGAGACAGACATGGACAGGGACCCTATAATGTGACAAGTGATGGGTGTGCCCGGAGGTGCCCCAGGGTACTGAGGGGTCCTCAGAGAAAGGAGGCTTCAGTTTGCAAGCAGAGGTCAGGGGAAAGATGGTGCTCCACACAGAGGGCCCAGAAGAACCAAAGGCCTGGAGGTTTGGGAGGTTTGAGAGGATGGAGGTCAGCCAGGTGTGGGGTTAGCCCTGGTGGCCCTGCAGCCAGGAGGCATGCTCTGAAGAGCCCAGGAACGGGGCCCTGAACCCCAGGGCTGGCCATGAGTGAGCCCTACAGTCAGAGACTGACTCAGGACTGCCCTGTAGTCAGAGGGATGCTGGACCTTGGCTGTGGGAAGCAGCAGGCCTCTGAGAGGGAAAGGAAGGGCTGGGCCCCTGGGCGGTGTGGGTTCTCACGAGGCCCATGCCCTAAAAGGGACCTTCCAGGCCTGAGAAGCACCAGCAGTAGGAGGAGCGGCCTTTCTGGCGCGGGGGTTTCAGGCGGGCTTTCCGGTGGACTTTCCCACCTGCTTCCCTTGGGGCTGCTGTCCCTGCAGGTGTGGGGCCTTCTAGCTGCTGCCCTGGCTTCTTGGGTTCCATGGGCAAACAGGAGCCAGTGGGGAAGCCCAAACAGGTCCAGGCAGGAACCTGAACTTTCCCAGATGATACTCGTGGTGGGAAGGGTAGGGGGCAGTGTGGGCGGCCAAGGTGGGTCGGCAACAGGAGAGGGGCCAGACAGGACCTGCCTCTCACGGGCGTGTGGCCTGGCGAGTCCCCCTGCTCTGGGTCTCAGCACCCCCCCCACCCCGGGAGAAAGCTCCCATAGGCAGGGAGGTCCTCAGGGGAGGAATGGGTCTGTGGTATTTTGCTGGTGGCCACAGCTCTGGGTGGTGGGAAGTGGGAGCCCCCGGAGCAGCCACCTACAGCCCCTCCTTTGCCCATATCCAGGCACAGAGTTTGAATTCACTGACTCCGACAGCGAGTTCAAGGTTCGGAAGCGGTCGCCCGCTGGCCTGCTCCGGCCTAAGAAGGGCCTGGGGGAGCCGGGGCCCTCCCTGGCTGTGCCTGCGCCCGGCGCTCGGGGTCCGGGCCCCAGCAGCCCTGAGAAGGTAAAGCTGGCAGCAGAGAAGGGGCGCAAGGCCCGCAAACTGCGGGGCCCCAAGGAGCCGGGCTTTGAGGCGGGACCTGAGGCCAGCGACGACGACCTGTGGACCCGGAGGCGCAGCGAGCGCATCTTCCTGCACGACGCCACGGCGGCCGCCCCAGCGCCCAGCAGCGCCACACCGGTGGCCGCCAAGCCCGGTCGTTGTGGCAAGGGTGGCCCGCTGAGCCCACGCAAGGACGCCGGCCGCACCAGGGACAGGAAGGACCCTAGGAAGGTAGGGGCTCCGCGCAGGAGTGGAGGCAGCCAGGATGGGGGCCAGGTGCCGGGCCCCCTCCTCCTGGCCATGGGGTGACGTCCATGTCGGCTACAGCAGCCTGGAGTCCCACCAAGGCTGTGCTTCCCCTCCCCTCTCCGGGGCCCTGGACCACCAGGACACAGTAACACTGAAGTGCAGCTTGCAAAACACTGGGCAGCTCCATCTGTGAGCACCCCTGAGGGGGCTTCGGCCAGCAGCCTGCGTGCCGTCCTTGGGAAGTGACAAGAGTAAACGGTGTCTTGAGGTCTCTGTGGGAACCACGGTGCCCAAGTGTTGGTGGCTTATGTGGGTGACAGTCACAGGCACCCGTGGTCAGACTGAGGTTTGTGGCTTCCACTCACCCCTGAAGAAAACCTCATTTCTTCAGAGGTTAGTTAGTGAAAATAGAGACGGGCTGTCTTTCTTCCCTTCCAAATTCACAGATTCCCCAAGTTCTCTGTGTGGCCACCCCAGGTTGAGAACTTAGGCTTTGTAAAAAATCTATGATAATTATGTCTGTGATCCTTTTGAATTGGCTGCTAGGAAGCTCGCAGCCAGTCGTTGCCCCTAACAGCCAGTTCTCGATGGTAGTCCCTGATTCGGTCTCCCCATTCATCCAAGGTTATTCCAGGCCTTGGAGAGAAGGTGCTGGAATGACAAGCAATAATGATGATGGTGCTGCTGCAATCCTACCAAGTAACCCACGTGGGGCCCAGGCCTGCTCTAAGCACTTTATACAGATACGTGGTTTACTGATAAAGGAAAATTGTTTTCTCTACTCACAACATTTCAGACACTGCTACCAGGACGTGCAGATCCCACAGGTTAAGGGCTCAGCCCTGCAAGGCTGCCCCCCACCCCCTCCGGATGCCAGTCGCAAGTCCCGGGGGCCACAAAGACTTCTGTCCACTAGCTGTAAATCAGGGGCTCCCACAACCCGCTTCTCAGGGTCAGTAATTTACCAAATGACTCAGAACTCAGGAAAGTGCTTCACTTACTAGTGGTTGCTTGTTGTAAAGGACACAATACTCTGGGGCAGCCAGATGGAAGAGCAGTATTGTGGGGTACCAGTATGTGGGCAGAGCTTCCATGCCCTCTCTGGTCACCCCCCTCTACACCCACACACCTGAGTGTCCACTAGACACTCCCTGAACACTGTTGCCTGGGGGTCTTTATAGAGGCTTCAGTAGGGATGATCTGTCTTAGCTCAGCCTCTACCCCTTCCGGGAAGATTGGCCCTCGGGGATGAAAGTTCCTGCCATGGCTTGGTCTTTCTAGTGACTATCCCCCATGCTGTGGCTATCCAGGGGCTCACCACGAGCCACCTCATTAGGAAAAGGAGATTTCTATCACCCAGAAGATTCCAAGGTATTTTGGAGCTCCCTGTCAGGAACTCACCTTATTATTTATCTCTTACTATGTTTCAATTGGGTGTTCACAAACCATTTGAGGTAGGTTGCTCATATTACCTGCACTTTGTAGGTGGCCCCGTAGTCTGCCCAAAGCTGCAGCAGCTAGTGGTCATCAGGGCTGAGTCTTGATACTAGGCTTCTAGCACTGGGGACTGGACCCTAACCTCTGAGCTGCACTGCTGCTTTGGGCCTTTCCCAATATGGCACCTTCTGGTAGCCCCTGGGCCCCACTCCGTAGTTCCTGAATGGCCAGCACTATGGGGAGGGAGGATGAGGGCCTTACCCCACTCCAGGACTGGTGACACAGTAAGAGACGGGAAAGGAATAGGTTAATTGTTTTTTGTTTTTGTTTAAAGATTTATTTATTTATGCATACAAAAGCTGGGGTGTAGGCCAGAGGTGCAGGGGGTGAGAGGATCTATCAGAGACAGAGCGGGGAGCAGAACAGGCAAATCTACTGTACTGTAGTTCATTGCTGAGAGGAGCAGCGGGTGAGGCAGGAGAGGTCTGCCGCGCCATGAGGGAATCTCCCTGGCAGGGGATGAACTCGTGCTGCAGTGGCTGCTGACAGTGTCATAGGCTGAGACTTAACCGCTTGCACCACCAGGGAGGCCCGGAGCAGGTTAATTGTTAACAAGTCCCAAGTCCCATCCCCCCAGGATCAGCCGCTGTGGATAGTTCTTGAGCTCCCTGCTTTCAGATTTGGTGTCATTCCTCACGTGTCCCTGTACGCCATGAGCTTTTATTTGTACATGTTTTAAAACCTGTATTTCTACATGGCCGACCGTCTGGCTGTCGTGGTTTTCATTATCTCTGTCCCTGGCCATGGTGACTGTCGGTGATTTGGTTGAAGTTGCGGTTTTATCACAGTAATGACCACAGCCGTGATCGTGAACGTCTCTGCTGTGCACTGAGCTTGCACATCTGGAGTTCTCTTCTTACTTACGTCCATATTTCTTGGAAGGGCGTCTCAGAAATGGACTTTCTGGGCGATAGGATAGGAACAATTACTTGTTTTCATCTGCTTATAGCAGCAGTTTAGAAAATAAAGGACAGAACGATATCAAGGTCCGCTTGGGGTGACCCTTTCTCGCTGTCCTTTCTGTCCCATCCCCTTCACACAGCTGCAGATGTGCCTGAGATGAGCCATTTAATAAGAGTTGGAGGAGGTAACATCCCTTCCGGCCCGATGCCTCCTGAGTTCAGAAATGTGAACAGGAGTGAAACATGCTCAGAAACAAGATAGGGTGTGGACATGTATTTTTTGCTTTCCTGAAATGGGGATTAAACCGTACACTTTTTACCCAGTCACGCTCCTGTTTGGCGCCCTGGACGCCGTCGCTTTGAGCGCCATTCGTCTGCCGCAGAAGCTGCGCTTTCCGTAGTTGTCTTGGTAACGCTGGCCGAGTATTACCCTTTTCTGTTTTACTTCATTTTCCACCTCCGCTGGCCCCTGGACTCGGTCACATTGTTTGAGGCCTATCTTTTTGAAGATGCCTAAAGTTAATAACGCCCTAGGCGTCCCCCAGCCCCCCAGCTCTGGTTACTCCTGGGCCTCACTGCTTCCCGCGCCGTCACCAGCCTGTCTTCCCAGGCCCTTACCTCTCCCCGGGACAGGGCAGCAGGACAGGGCCCTCAGCTGCCGTAGAAACGCTGGTGACTCTGCCAGTCGTGTCTGCGCTGCTGCTGCTGCTGTCGCAGGCTGCTAGTGTCAGCTTGTTCCCAGTTATTTGCTCCGGTTGGTGAAGCCAAGCTCAGCACCTGTGCACTCAGTTTCCACTCTGCCCGGGGGCCTTGGGATAGCTTGGGCGCTCACCACGAGGTGACCAGACAGAAATGCGGACATGCCAGAAGCCACTGGACAGCGGCTAAATGGCTTTAAAGGCTCCTTCCAGGGCCTCCCTGGTGGCGCAACGGGCTAAGCGCAGCACTGTGAAGCTATCCAGAGCCACTGCAGCAAGAGTTCGATCCCCAGCCAGGGAGATTCCCACATGGTGCAGCAGACCTCTCCTGCCTCACCGGCTGCTCCACTCAGCAGTGTACTTCAAGTCAATCTGCCTGTTCTACTCCCCACTCTGTCTCTGGGGAATCCTCTCACCCCCTACACCTCTGGCCTACACCCCAGCTCTTGTATGCATAAATAAATAAATCTTTTAAAAAATAAATAAATAAAGACTCCTTCCAGGGATATGCCCACAGAATTAATCAGTACTGCCATTTTTTGTGGCCTCATTAAGAAGAGTGAAAAATGGGTACGGCCGGCACATGTATCACGGGGTGGGGTGGGCTGGTTAGGTGGGTTGTGGTTCCTCCACACCACGGCACACTGGGCAGCTGATAAAAATAACAAGTGAGGTTGCTTCTGTGTATTTTAGAAGTGCTGGGGAGAAAGTCACAACGTGGAACTTTTGGTAAATTCCCAGCTGTGTTTAAAATAAGTGCTGTGTGCCTACACAGACTGGGTGTTTACATGGCTGATGTGCTTATGGAAAGTCTGACAGGATACATCACTCCGTTGCTATGGCTCTAACTAGAAAGGAAAGAACGATATTAAGGTCCACTCGGGGTGACCCTTTCTCGCTGTCCTTTCTGTCCCATCCCTGTGCACACGGCTGCAGACGTGCCTGAGATGAGCCATTAATAACAGAGTCAGAGGGAGGAGGAAACGTCCCTTCCAGCCTAGATGCCTCCTGAGTTCAGAAATGTGAACAGGAGTGAAACACGCTCAGAAACAAGATAGAATGTGCAGTTGATAGGACAGGAACTTGCACGTATAGGCACTACAGTCTTATCTTTGCTTTCACAAGTAATACAGAGTCATCATAAACAATTAAGGAATCTATAGTGGTCGTAAAGCATTTGAACCGGGACTGGCGCTCAGAGATTGAGGCTGAGTTGGGGGTGGGGGTGGAATGGAGGGGGATGGAACGATCTATCCATGTGGTGGGGCTGTGGAGCCGCTACTAACTCTGGGAGAGTTAGCGATGCTGTTGGTGCTAGCCTGAAATGTGGGGGTGCAAGAGGTTCCCCGGGGAAGGTTCCACATGAGCCATGGCCTGAGACGGGCAGGGCTAAGCTGGCACGGGGTGGGGCAGCAAGTGGGAGGTGACAGCACAGCACGTTCAGCAGCCCTGGAGTTGGGCTGGAAGCAGGGCCAACCTCGGCCTGGGGGTCTGGGTCAGCTCCTGCCGTGTGACGGGTGGGGTGCCGTGTCCCGTGAGGACGGCGAGAGGAGGCAGGACGGCCTGCCCTCTGATCCTCTGTCTGGCCTCCTTCCCCAGAAGAAGAAGGGGAAGGAGGTGGGATCCGGAGCTGCGCTGCCGCCCCGCATTCCTGCCCTGCCCCCTGAGGCCCGGGGCCCGCACACCGGCTCCCCAGCCACCGCTGCCAAGAGGAGCAAGGCCAAGGCCAAAGGGAAGGAGGTGAAGAAAGAGGTAAGGCTCGCCATGCCCGGAGAGTAGGGTCCCCAGAGTTGGGTGAATTTCTTTGCTCCGTTGACAGATGGGGCTGCACCCCTGGCTAGGTTGTTTTCCCTCCAAGCCATCGTGGCATTTCATCCCCCTCTGGCCTCTGGGGTGAGTCCAGCTGGGACCCCCACCATGCACATGGCAGATTCTACTACTGCCTGACTGTGACCCCAGGTTTCCAGGGAGGATCCCCAGATGGGCAGGACTCAGGCCATGAGCTGAGCTGTTGGTCTGCCGTGATCTGTCCCCAGAACCGGGGGAAGGGGGGCGCTGTGAGCAAGCTGATGGAGAGCATGGCTGCTGAGGAGGACTTTGAACCCAACCAGGACTCAAGCTTCTCTGAGGACGAGCACCTGCCCCGTGGTGCGGCCGTGGAGCGGCCACTAACTCCGGGTGAGTGCCACGATGCTGTTGGCGAGGCCTGGAATATGGGGGTGCAGGAGGTTCCCCTGGGAACGTTCCATTTGAGCCACGGCCTGAGACGGGCAGGGGCCAAGCTTGCACAGGGGTGGGGCAGCGACGGGGGACACGCTCAGGGCCCTGGAGTTGGCGGAAGGCGGTGCTGGAGCAAACTGAAAGAAGGCCCCTCGGCTGTGGCCTCATGAGCTTGGGGGTGAGAGAGCAGCCTTGGGGCAGGGAGGAGGCAGAGCAGGTCCCCCAGAGTGTGGCTTTGGCAGGCGTTTGGTCCTTGCCCTGAGGCAGGAGGAAGGTGGTGGTGGGGTAAGTGGGGGGGTAAGGTTGGGTGAGATGAGCTCTCTGCTGCGTAGAGAGTGGGCTAGGAGGCTTCACAAGGACCCAGGCGAGCGGCCTTGGGGCTGCAGGGGAGGCCTGCGCATGAGTGCACGAGGAGGGGAGTAGGGGAAGGGTGTGGACTGGTTGGCTGGGGGAGGGGACACGGGGCAGGGGCAGATGGCCGCTGGACTTCGGTGACTGGGGAGCTGGAGGACACCCCAGGAAAGTGCTGGCTAGTAGGCATTTGAATCTGGGCTCTGGAGCTCGGAGGAGATTGAGGATGAGAAGCGGGGGTGGGTGGAGGGGGGGGGAGCAGGCCGGCCTGCGCAGCTTCCTCACTGATAAGCTGCCGCTGCGGAGTCGGTGCTTGTCAGTGGTCGCCGGCCATAGGCACTGGGGGCTCACTCGGCCGGTGTGCTGCTGGGGTGGTGTCCACTGACGCAGGGACTGCCCGGCCCCTGGGCCGGTCTCTGTCAGAGTCGCATGGTCTCCTCTGCCCTGTACCGTTGTCAGAGCAACTCCCTCCCATGCCCAAGGCCGAGAGGTGGGGGGGCTTCCACTCTCCCCTTGGGGGACGCTGGTGGGATGTGGGTGCATGAGGATGAAGAACTGCACTGACTGTTCTGCCCGTGCAGGGAGCTGTCTGCTCTCTCTGATGTCCGTAGTGCCGGGGATGGAAAGGTGGGCCCTGGCAGATTGAGGGGAGACCCACGGGAATCTCCCCAGGAAGGGGTGGCTTAAACCAAGGGGAGTGGCCGGGGTGCTGATGGGGTGGTCTTGGTCTGACTAAGAGATGCCGGGGCACTGAGTGCTGGCCGCCCTGTTAGAGTGTGGGTCTGGGAGATCGGTTCCACCAGGACAGCGGCCTTCCAGGTGGAGGAAAGCAGCCATGAAGTCCTGGAGGCTTGAGGAGATGGGGCGCGCTGATAACCCCTCAAGTCTGGCCTCAGAGGGTGCTGTCTGGCATGAGGGGTTTCCCGCGCAGGCCGTCGCCCTCAGCTCACACCGCTGGTCCCATCCTCCCGTGTGCCTGTGTGTGCGCTCCCACCCCACAGGCTCCAGACACCCTGGGTCTTCTGTTCTCAAAGGCGGGACTCGAGGGCCAGCCTGGGGCCCGGGGAGGCGTGGGCGGGCGCCCCGGCTGCCCCCTGGCTCCAGCCCTGCCTCTGCCCGCTCCCGCAGCCCCGCGCTCCTGCGTCATCGACAAGGACGAACTGAAGGACGGCCTGCGCGTGCTCATCCCCATGGACGACAAGCTGCTGTACGCGGGCCACGTGCAGACGGTGCACTCGCCAGACATGTGAGTGGGCTGGGCGGGCCTGGAGGGACAGCGCCTCGCAGACCCGCAGCCCCTCGCCCAGTGTGCGCCCGAGGCTGCCCTGCCGGGCCGCCCCCCGCAGCGCGGGCAGATGGCGCCTGCCTTGGACACCCGGAGGACAGTCCTCTCTGAGCGTGGGCAGGCCAGAGGGCCCTGCTGGGCCTGACGGGCCAAGGTGGCAGGGGCTCAGCGGGACAGGACAGGTGAGAGTGTGCTGGCCCCTCTTGGGTCTGCAACACCTGGTTGTACAGATGAGGAACCAGACCCAGAAGGGGGGAGTCGTTACCCCGAGCTTATACGGCTCGTCCATCACGCAGTGACGGTCTGGGAGGTAGCGCTGGTGCTGCCGGGGCCCCAAGTCTCAGGCAGGGGTCCCGTGGGGAGGGCCCAGCCTCTGCCACTCACAGCACACTCACCCCCCGTGCAGATACCGTGTGGTGGTGGAAGGTGAACGTGGAAATCGGCCCCACATCTACTGTCTGGAGCAGCTGCTGCAGGAGGCGGTGAGTGGGGGGCGGACCTTTGGGAAGGGGGCCTTGGAGGCTGCAGCTGCGTTCCAGGCACTCAATTCTTTTTTTTTTTTTAAAGATTTATTTATTTATGTATACAAGAACTGGGGTGTAGGCCAGGGGCGTGGGGGGTGAGAGGATTCACCAGAGACAGAGTGGGGAGAACAGGCAGATCTCCTGAAAGACACTGCTGAGGGGAGCAGCGGGCGAGGCAGGAGAGGTCTGCTGCGCCATGTGGGAAGTTCCCTGGCCGGGGATCGAACTCATGCTGCAGTGGCTGCGGATAGGTTCCTAGTGCTGTGACTTAACCCCTCGCGCCACCAGGGAGGCCCATGGTCTCTCAATTCTTGCCTTTCCAGATCATCGACGTGAGGCCGGCCTCCACTCGCTTCCTGCCGCAGGGAACCAGGATTGCAGCCTACTGGAGCCAGCAGTACCGCTGCCTCTACCCCGGCACCGTGGTCCGAGGTCAGAGGCTTCTCCCCGTCCTCCCATTTCCTGACAAGGCAGTGCGGTTCCCTTCAGCCCCCAGCCCCAGCGTTAACTGGCTTAAGCATGAAGAGTCTCGCAGCTCGTATTGCTTTGCGCCGACAGGACCGTGGCAGGTGGACCAGTCTCTGGGTGCCCGCATCGGTGCTGGCCTCACACCCAGCTCTTGAGGACTGTGGGTCTATCTTAGAGTCTCGTCAGGGAGCTGCGTAGGCTGGAGTCCAGGTCCCCTGGTTTTCTCTGATCCCCCTGCTCTGGGCTTGATGGACTGGATCTGGGTCATGTGTTTGTTTTTGAAGCTAAGGAGCGAGGTCAGCCTCCTGCTTTTGCGCATGGATTGAGAGGGGTGGCAAGGTGGCTTCCCTGAGAAAGTGGGGATGATGTTAGAGTGAGAGATTGGAAATGGGCAGACAAAAATGACGGGGACCCCAGAAAATACAGCGTGGACGGCAGACTGGCAGAAGTGGCAGGTGCTCAAACGGTGACCCCTGAGCTTTTGCAAAACCAGCAAATTATAATTATTTTTAAAAATAGTCGCTTTTTGTTTCATGGATACATTATCTTTTCTTACATTTTCTCCAAGGATTTATTGTTTTCGTTTTAGATTCCTTTAACTCCCTTTCGTTCCGAGTTTCCTAATTCTCTGTTGTTTATGTTCTCGCTTCAAGCCCCCCTTACCTCTCTGGTCTGTGTCTGACTTTTGTTGGATATTGGCCTCTGTCTCTGGCCATCCTTAGTAAGTGGAGCTGAGCTCTGTGCGTGGGCAGCACCTCAAGACAGTGGTGGTGTGAATATTGGATAGGGGGCTCTAGACACCAGCTCTTCTCCCTCCAGCCAGCCCGACTTCCCGCAGACTCTGTCTTCGGGGGTCTGGGCCAAGTGTCTGGCACTGGGTGTGGGGTTGGCAGTGACCATTCAGTGTCTAGTCCCCCATCACCCTGTACATGTGGCTCCCGCCCACCCTCCTCCACTGCGCCGGTGTCCTTCAGGGTCTCCAGGAGAAACCTCCAGCTTCTCAGGCCGTCCAGTGCTGGAGTGCCCTGGACCTTATCCTGCAGATGTGCTTGCGGGGTTTCCTTGTTAAAACTGGCTTCCTTCTGTGGGCGCCACCTCCCCCCAGGCGTCTGACTGAGCCGAGAGCCGAGACCAAAATCGCTCACCTGTCATCCGCGGAGGCGTCGTCTGTGGACGTTCTCCTGCGCTGTCTCCTTACCCTGTTCACTCCCTCTGTCTGTCTGTCTTTTTTTTTAAGATTTATTTTTTATGCATACAAGAGCTGGGGTGTTGGCCAGATGGGTGGGGATGGGGTGAGAGGATTCACCAGAGACAGAGTGGGGAGCAGAACAGGCAGATTGATGGAAATACACTGCTGAGGGGAGCAGCGGGCAAGGCAGGAGAGGTCTGCTGCACCATGTGGGAAGCTCCCTGGCTGGGGATTGAACTCATGCTGCAGTGGCTGTGGATAGCTTCATGGTGCTGAGACTTAGCCCCTTGTACTACCAGGGAGGCCCCCCTCTGTCTTCCATCTTCCTGCCCGTGCTGTTGCTGTATCTCGTTTGTGAGTGGCGCAGGCGTGGCTCCCAGGCATCAGGACACACGCTGGCTGGAAGGGGACAGCCAGGCCCTCGGCCGGATGAGCAATCTGAGCCTGCGCTGCCTGCCCGCCTTGCACATCCTGAGCCCAGGCCGCTCTCCTGCTGGTGTCGGCCACTCCTTCATCCTCCTGCCCCCAGGAGAGCCGGAGCTCATGGCCCCTCATCCTGCCTCTCCTCACAGGGCTGCTGGGCCTCGAGGACGATGGGGACCTGATCACTGTGGAGTTTGATGATGGGGACACAGGGAGGATTCCCCTCTCACACATCCGCCTCCTGCCTCCCGACTACAAGATCCAGTGTGAGTTATGGTTTTGCTGCCCAGTCGCCAGCCCCAGCCCCTTGCGGGGCTCCTGCAGCACAGCTGCCCGTAGACAAGCTCCCAGCTCCCTGAAGCTGGCTCTGCACTGCCTGCTGTCTGCCATTTGGACCCATGGGGCATGGAAATGGCAGAAATGAGTAGGGGCTCCCAGAGTGGGTGGGGAGAGGGGGCCCTAGGGTTCCCCAGACTCTGTGTCTGGGGCCTCTGAGGGTAGGCCCTGGCCAGGCCACCCTGCTGTGGGTGGGATCAGGAAGTGCACCGACAGGTCCATGCTCCGAACGGCCATGGTGCCTTGGTTAATCCCTCACTCCGCTGTGTCTGTGAACTTCCCCTTGACTTGCCTATAGGAGATGGTTCAAAGGGGAAACGACCTATCCAGGACCCAAGACTAGTTCAGGGCAGATCCAGGACTCCTGGGACTTTTTGTGTCCTAGTGTCCAGGCCTCACGGGTTTTGAGTGCCTCCAGTGGATCATAAAATAACACAAGTCAGCCTCTGTCATCAAGCCCAGAGTTCACCCATTTGAGGAGCCCCGTTGAGCTGCTTCAGGTGACGCAGCCTCCCGGCCACCTGGTGTCATCGGGCTCCCCCCCGTGACAGATGACAGTCTGGCAGCTTGGGAGTGGAGACTCCCGCCTGAGCCACGGTCCGTTCTGCCCCACAGGTGCTGAGCCATCCCCGGCGCTTCTGGTGCCGAGTGCCAAGCGCCGCAGCCGGAAGACCAGCAAGGACACCGGGGAAGGCAAAGACGGAGGCGCCCCAGGGTCAGAGGAGCCGGGCACTAAGGCGCGAGGGCGTGGGCGGAAACCCACCGCCAAGGCCAAGGGTGGTACGTCAGCCACGCCCAGACCCACGAGGCCCCCCCCCCGCCTTGTGGGAACTCTGGACCCCAGGACTATTTTGACCATTTGACTGATTAGGAAACAAGCTCAGGGAGGCAGAGCTGAGGTTCAGCCAGGGTGTGTTCCCCCAGGGTCCAGAGCAAAGTGCTTTGGACTAAGAGCTGAGGCTCCTGAGGGCCCGCGGTCACCTTGATGGTCTATGAGGGCCTTGGTCTTGAGGCCCAGAGGGTGCCCGCTCAGGAGCTGGTGAGCCAGGGCTGCACTGGGGCTTTGTGACTCAGTGTGACTCAGTGCCTCATGTCTGTTTTCCTGGTCTCTTTTAGACAGAGCTGCTGTCCTGGAGGAGGGGGGCTCAACGGATGAGGTTCCAAGTACCCCACTACCTCTGGAGCCAGTCAGCACCCCAAGTTCCAAGAAGAGTCCCCCAGAATCTGTGGACAAGCGGGCCAAAGCTCCCAAAGCTCGCCCAGTACCCCCACAGCCCAGCACAGTGCCATCCACCTTCGCCAGCTGCCCAGGTCCTGAGTCCTTTGGGGAGCTGCCAGCCCCCTCTGCGGCCCTGGCCCCAGCCCCGCTCGTCACCATGCCCATCACCATGCCAGCCACGCGCCCCAAGCCTAAGAAGGCCCGGGCTGCTGAGGAGTCGGCCGCCAAGGGTGCCCGGAGGCCAGGGGAGGAGGCCGAGCTGCTCGTCAAGCTGGACCACGAGGGCGTAACGTCACCCAAGAGCAAGAAGGCCAAAGAGGCCCTGCTTCTGCGGGAGGACCCCGGGGCGGGGGGCTGGCAGGAGCCCAAGGTGGCCCGGCCCAAGGCCGGGGATGGTGACCTGGCCCAGGAGCCCGGGGTGGGGCTCTCATTCGAGGACTCGGGGACCCCCAAGAGCCCAGACAAGGGCCAGGCCGAGCAGGACGGGGCCGAGGAGTCAGAGAGCAGCGGCGGCAGCAGCAGCAGCAGCAGCGACAGCGGCAGCAGCAGCAGCAGCTCGGAGACAGAGGGGGAGGAGGAGGCCCGGGGCGGCGGCGGCCGGACCTGCAGCGCCTCCAGCTCCAGGGCATCCTCGTCCTCCTCCTCCTCCTCCTCCTCGTCCTCCTCGTCGTCCTCCTCTTCCTCCTCCTCCTCCTCCTCCTCCTCCTCTTCCTCCTCCTCCTCCTCTTCGTCGTCGTCCTCCTCCTCCTCCTCGTCCTCGTCCTCGTCGTCCTCGTCCTCGTCGTCCTCCTCCTCCACCACCGACGACTCTTCCTGCAGCTCAGACGATGAGGCCGCCGCCACTCCCGCGGCTGGCCCCTCGGCGCCCCCGGCCCTCCCCAGCAAGGCCCCCAAGCCGGCCAGCAAGGCCCGCTCCTCGGCGCACTCCCCTGGCAAGAAGGCACCGGCTCCCCCCGCGCCCCCGCCGCAGCCCCCACAGCCGCTGCAGCCCAAGGCTCCGGTGGGTGCCGGGGCCAAGAGCCGGCCCAAGAAGAGAGAGGGTGTCCACCTCCCCACCACCAAGGAGTTGGCCAAGAGGCAGCGCCTGCCGTCGGTGGAGAACCGGCCCAAGATCGCCGCCTTCCTGCCCGCCCGGCAGCTCTGGAAGTGGTTCGGCAAACCCACGCAGGTAGCCCGAGCCGGGTGTGGAGGCCTTGTGTCCCGCTGGCAGCTTGGTTGCTGCCCGCTCCCTCTTCTGCCGCAGTGGGCTTTAGGGCTCTCCCAGCGGCCCCGGTAGAAGGATGGGGGTGCGTGCAGTTGTCTCCCACTCACGGAAGGGCACACGGAGTCAGCTCTGAGGACCCTCAGAGCCGTGCCCTAAAGAGCCTGCCCAAAGCCCCCAGGACAAGGCCCACCCTCTGGAAGCCGAGCACAGCAGTGTGTGGGCACCAGGCGTTGCTCCGGCAGGGGCTTCCGTGCGCGTGGCCTGCTGTTGGTTGCACAGCTTCACGCTCGCCCGCGCCCTCACGTCTGCGGTATTGCTGCTCGAGGCTTCCACCTGCGGGTTCCCGGGCCCTTGTGGCCGGACTGCGTCCCGCGCCCTCTCCCGGGCTACTCAGTGAGGCCAGAAGGCAGAATGTGTCCCTGGGCCAGATCTGGGTTGCATGGTTGTCCAGAGGCGTCCCCCGGCCCACCGTGGGGCGGTCTTCCCCTGCACGTGTGGACACGCAGCACGCAGGTGCACGTGTATACGGCACACACGTGCAGAGGCACATGGCCACCTGCATGCACATGCCCTCCCCAGAAGCTGCTCTGGACAAGGGGAACAGCCCTTGGGCCATGTTGACTGGGAGTTCCAGTGGAGACCAGTTCACTCCACAGGCCCCCGGACGGGGAGAGCAGGCCTCCTGCTCACGGTGTGTGGTGGCGGGCAGAGTCCTCTACTTCCTTGAAGCCTCATTCCCACCAGGGCAGGTTTAGGGACTTGGAGGTTGATGGCGGTGCCTCTCTGAAGAGCTTTGGGAGATTCTGGAATTCTTGCATCAAGTTGGTGTCCACCTTGCATCCAACAAGTCAGTGCCAAGGCCAGAGTATATTCTGGATCCAGACTCCACCTTGGGTTTTTCTGTGTAGTTTCCAGTAGCTTTCTAGGGCTTTCCCTGTCCATCTAGGGGCAGTTAGAACCCCAGGTGGGCAAGGACAGATCACTCTGCCCTGGGATGACCCCCAGGGCTCTTTAGAATTGTCTGACCCTGCAGGGCACTTTGAACCCTTTTGGATTGTGGGCCCTAGGCCAAGTACACAAACCCTCAAAGACTCTGCCCTGAAGGCTACAAACTCCCCAGATAGTCCAGACCAGGCCCCCAGAGTTCTGATCCTAGCAGGTGCTTTATTGAATGTGGGTGTCGAGGCAAGCACTTCTGAGCCAAGGACAGCTGTCCCATCCTCACTGTCCTGCCTCTACTCACAATCCATTTGTTACTCTGCTTCTGGTGTCGGTGTCAGTGTCAGTGTGAGGGAGGGTTCTTAGAGCTGCCAAGGACAGAAACCAAAGGAAATCCACTTAGGCACAGGGCCAAACTTGCTGACTTATTAATGGAAAAATCCAGAGGGCAGGCTTCAGGTAAAGCTGGATCCAGGGGCTTGAAAGCGGCCTTCAAACCCTCTCTCAGGTCTGTGCTCTGTGCTCCAGTCTCTCCTTCCTTTGTGCTGGGCTGTTTCCCCAACAGCCCCTTCTCCTCTTTGTGACATGAAGCCCCAGTAGCTTTCAGCTTCCATCTACCAGCTTGGAAGTGATAGAAGAAAGGAAGTGCCTTTCTCTCAGCGTTCAAGCTAGAGCTGGTGGAGTGTGTTTGACTTGCGTCCTGGGCTCACAATGACTGGGTGTTTGGACTGGCCAGAGGGGTCCTGTCCTTTCTCGGGTGGTGTCAACCTCACAGGAAACCCCGTGAACCAAGGGGGGTCTTTGAGAAGGGGAGTAGCTGCTAGATGCCAAAAAGAGTAACAGCTGCCAAAGAGCCAGTTCAGACATCCTAGCCACGGACCTCACCTGAGCCTGTTTACTCCATGCTTTGGACTGAAAAGAATTTTAGCAGTTTACGGAATATATAAGAAATGAGTGACACGAACACCAAAAATTACGTCACCAGAAGGAAGCCAATGAGTTAGAAGTAGAAAAAGCACTGCTGCAGGAAATTACAGACTTCCCAGCACCAGCCCAAGTGAAGGGACCGAGGAGGCTGCAGGAAATGTTTGTTGAATGAATAAACTCCCTCGTCCTGCTTGTGGCCCAGCAGCCTTGGGCACAAGCCTGGATCCTTCAGGCTCCTGACAGTGGCTTCCTGCTGCAGGAGAGAGTGGGCCATGCCTGGGGATTGACACCCTCACACCCCCAGCTCCCTCATCCCTGTTTAGGCCACTTGTGGGGGGCTGATTTCTGCTGAGCCCACGACTTGACTGGGGCCATGTTGACTGGGAGTTCCTGTGGGCGTGTCAGATGTGTAAGGCCGCTGAGGGCCCCTTGGCTTTGCTACCCCTGCCGCCTCCTGGACCTCACTGGCCCTGTGTGGACAGTGGGGTCAGAGTAGGGACCTGGAAGGCCAATGTCGGGACCCAGCGAGCGGCTTGGCGGGAGTCGTCCTCTGGGGGCCCCAGGGCACAGTGGTGTGAGGCCCGCAGCGTGGGCCTGCGCAAGGGTGTCCTAAGCCGAGCTAAGCCCACAGGGAGTGAGACGTCTCTCAGCTGCAGGACCTGCCGTTTAAAGGTCTGGGAGACCCAGTGTGCCAAAGGGTTGCAAGAGGGGCTCCATGGTTGAGCAAGCAAAGGGGTTCCCCCTCCTGCCCCGCCCCTTACAGGCCCCTTGCAGGGATGGGGTTCTGGGTGGCAAGGGCCTGGCGGTGTGTGCTTGCTCCTGACCCACCCGTGTCCCCCAGCGCCGGGGCATGAAGGGCAAGGCCCGCAAGCTCTTCTACAAGGCCATCGTGCGTGGCAAGGAGATGATCCGCATCGGGGACTGCGCCGTCTTCCTGTCGGCCGGCCGGCCCAACCTGCCCTACATCGGCCGCATCCAGAGCATGTGGGAGTCGTGGGGCAGCAACATGGTGGTCCGCGTCAAATGGTTCTACCACCCTGAGGAGACCAGCCCGGGCAAGCGCCTGCACGAGGGCCAGGTGAGCTGTGAGCAGGCCGGCCACAGGGAAGCCTGGGTGGGGCGGAGCCAGAGTAAGGCCCCAGGGGCCTGGGCAGTGGGAGGTGACGTGCCCTGGGCCTGGCCCCCCAGCCTCACTCCTGCCCCTCACTTGCCCACACAGCTCTGGGACCAGAAGTCCGGCCGCAGCCTCCCTGCAGCCCTGCGGGCCTCCAGCCAGAGGAAGGACTTCATGGAGGTAGGAGGGTGGTGGCGGGCAGTGGGCACCTCCTTCCCCACGAAGCTCTGGAGGGGCCGGCTGCCGGCTCCCGTCTCTCAGACGCAGCTGCCGTTTCCTGGTCCCCGTTTCTCCTGATCTCAGCGTCTGTTTCCCTGTTGCTTTTGGCTCTCACTCTTCAGGTCTCAGTCTCCTTCCTTGTCCTTCGTCCCACTGGGGTTCTCTGTCTCTCAGTCTCTCTGGGGGTCTGTGTCGGGGTGTGTGCCCTCTAGGCTTTTTGGGTCCTTGTGTTCTGGGAGGGCTCTCCCCGGCCGCCCTCGTGCTGACCCGCCCCCGCCGTGCCCGCAGCGCGCCCTGTACCAGTCCTCGCACGTGGACGAGAACGACGTGCAGACGGTGTCGCACAAGTGCCTGGTGGTGGGCCTGGAGCAGTACGAGCAGATGCTCAAGACCAAGAAGTACCAGGACAGCGAGGGCCTGTACTACCTCGCAGGCACCTACGAGCCCACCACAGGCATGATCTTCTCCACCGATGGCGTGCCTGTGCTCTGCTGAGCGCCCGTGCCCCGCCGGCGCCCCACCAGCTGCCTTGCGCCCCGAGGGCTGACGGAGGTCCCTCACCATCACTGCCACGGCTGGGGCCGCGTGCGTTGGTTGTGTGCATGCAAGTGTGCTCGTGGATGCCCTGGTGCATGAGTGAGTGTGTACATGTGTGTGCCCGTATGCATGCACGTGTGTACACACATGTGCACACGTCTCCAGTCCCCCTCTGAACCCCTCAGTGCCCCCCGAGACAGGGGCTCCTCTCAGCTATCAGGGTATGGCTCTGCCTGGCCCCCCAGAGGCCTCCCTCCAGCACCTTGTAAGCACTTGGTCGGGTCAGCCCCCACCCCTGGACCAGCACCCCCGGGCTGATGCCAGTGGGGGATTTGGTGGGAAGGGTTTCTGAAGAACCAGACGGAGGCTCGCCCTGGGATTCCCACCGCTGTGGGTCCTCCCGGCGTGCCCAGCGCCTGGCCGCCCTCAGCACGGAGCCCCCCTCAAGCCTCCTCCTGCAATGGGGGTGATTCAGTGCCCGCCTGCTGCACCAACCAGGTTTGCCCTGGGCGCCTGCCAGGAGTCTGGCCTCCGCCCTCTCAGGATGGCCTGGACTTGGGGACAGACCAGGTGAGGGTGGAACCCTGACAGCTGGACAGGTAGAGGGGCTGTGTGCCCTGAGGCCCCAGCACGGGCCTGCCCCGCCTGGCCCGAACCCTCACACTACAGCTTCCCCTATGGTGCTGAGTCCTCACCGGCCACGCGCAGCCGCCTGGCCGCCAGGAGGGGCAGTTCTTAACCTGTACAGTTTTATTGTACCAAGAGACTCTTCCCCTGTATCATACACCTTTAAATGGAGTCAACTTTTTAATTATATATATAAAGATAAATATATATAAATATATATAAATATAAACTTTTTAAAACTGTGAAAAAATAGCTATGAAACTATAAAAAAAAAAGCAAACACATTCTGACGTGCAGAATATTATTTTTTATTTCCTGTTAGATTGTGAGTGTCTAGCACCCAGCTTCACGGCCCTCCTTGTCCCAAGCACACCCCCGCCCTGGCCCAGGTGTACTGTACTCGCCCCCAGCACAGAGGAGGAGGGAGGGAGAGCAGAGGCTGAGGGGCAGGCCGGTCTGCGGCTGCTGGCCCACGAAAGCACTTACCAGCCCCCGCCTTTGTGGGGATGGAGCCCTCGTCCAGACAATCTTAAGGGAAGGAAAAGCCAGACTTTGGTTTTGTTTTTTGGGGGAATTGTTTTCCTTTTTTTTTTTAAGTTTCTTTTGGAATTTTGTTGGCGAATTCTGTGTGATTTTTCATAAAAAAAAAAAGAAAAGAAAAGAAAAAGTTATAATTGGAAAAGCACCGTTGTCTGGAGTGGTTCATTTCAGGGGCTGGGTGGTCTTGGTCCTGTTGCAGCCCTTCCTGGGGGGCTGGCATTTCGGGGCACAGGAGGCAAAGGCAAGCAGAGCTGGGTGCAGCCCAGGCGGTGGCCAGTGGCCACGGGTGGCAGTTTCAGTTTGAGCTGAACTAGGTGACAGGAGATGAAGCCGCACTAGCCCCCTTTCTGCAGCCTCTGTGGCAGCCAAGACAGAATGGTCCATCTGTGCAGTTTCCTTGTCTTCTAGAATGTGGAGCTGAGCTCTCCCAGCCATGTCTACTCATGGGACCCACAATGCTGCTGGTCCGAATGGCAACCAGCCGGGGGGCGGGCGGCAGTGCCCGGGGAGGCTGGGCATGGACCTGGAGCCAGCCCCTCTCCCTCCTGAGGTTGCCTCCTAATCTGACTCCACAGGTCCTCTCCTAGCAACCAGCGTGAAGGTCAGAGTGGACGAGATGTGATGACCTTCTGGGCTTTGCTGTGCAGAGCATGGTGATTAAAAGCACTAACACTGGAGGCAGCTACTCCCATCTCCTCATGCCTCAGAGAAACGCCAGCCTGGGAGGTGCGGTGCACTAGCGCCACTTGCGGCTCCCTGGGGCATCGCCCCTCATGTCTTTGTGGCTGGAGGGGGTGGGGGGCAGTGCTGGCCTGGGTCCAGATGAATGGTGTCTCCCTTTGGGTCCCAACTGCTGGCCTAGAGCATAGGCGACCCTCAGGGATCCAGCCCCTCCCCAGTGCACTTTCAGGGAACCCACATTAGAGAATGGATCAACATGGGAATTTGTGCAAATCCCACAAATGGGAGTGGGAAGTGTGCCCAGGGCCTGCTCAGCTTCAGGACTGGGCTTGAGTGTCTGGTGTTGGTGGGGCGGGGAGGGAGCAGAGCTGCCTGCCTTTGTTTTTCTCCCACTTCAAGTGGGCAGGGTGAGGTCATTCTCCCTGATCGTCCCGAGAGCCACAGAGGCACCACCACAGAGGCACCATGTGGCCCTTCAGACCCCAAATGCTTCCAGCCCCACCCCTCACACAACCCCATCTGGGGCCTGCTACCTGTGGGGGGCCCTCCTGCTACCTGCCTATCCCTGCCCATCCCCTGGACACTGCAGTCTGGGTGCAGGCAGGGACCCTTCACAGATGGGAAGAATGAGGCCCCAGTTATGTGGGTGGGCCGGGACTCTCACCCCCTCCCCGGGGCCAGGCAGCCCCACCCACAGACAGCACATGGAAGCCGAGGTGGGCAGTTCCTCTGCCTTCATCTTTTTAATGGCCAGTGCGGTACGGTTAGTGGACAACGGTGGACGAGACACGGAGGGCGTGCGGTCACAGCTGTGCTGTGAGGGGTGGGGTGTGCAGGCCGTGTCCTGCGCAGGAGCCCCTTCGGCAGGCTGCTCCGGGATCTCCCCAGCTTGATGCCAAGCCAGCCTGGGGCCCTGGGGGGCCCAGTAGGGGGGACTCCCCCCACCTCCGACTTGGCAAGGACTGCTGTCTTTCCTTGGGCCTCGCCGGTCAGAGATCAAGGCTGAGGTCAAGTGCTGACTGCAGCCAGGGTGTGGCGCCCCAGACTGGCCTCCGGCCGCAGCAGGGGCAGATGGAGGAGCTAGAGACGTCCAAGACCTGGGCATGGGGGAGAGCCGAGGACTCGGGTTCATGAGGAGGAGTCCCCGGGGAAGGGGGGCTGGGTGAGGCTGTGCCCTGACAGGAGCTGTGTGATTAGGGCCACGTGGCCCTCAAACAGACGTGGGGGTGGGGCCACCAGGGGGTACACTGGCTGCTGGTCTGCTCTGCTCAGTGGGGAGGGCTGTGTGCAACCCCACAGAGCTCCGGCCTGGCTGGAGCCGGGGCCCCCAGACACAGATGGAGGGAGGAAGGCAGGGGTGAGACGGACGCAGGGCACAGTGCTGCGGAGCCCTGGTGAGGCGACAGGTCTAGGCCTCCAAGAACTAAGCAGAACCCTGGGACTTGAGTGACAGGTGGCTGGGGCCAGAGAGGGTGGCATCCTCGGCACTGGGAGGAGGCCGGGGCCCCCACAGGCACTGCAGTCGGAGGGAAGGGGCCTCAGGCCTCCGGGCCCCTTGTTTGGGCCCCGGGCCCTTCCTGGGCAGGGCCAGGGCCACACCTGGCTCAGAGCCCGCTGGGGAAGGAAGCGTTGGCGGAGGCGTCGAAGCAGCTGTGGCGGGCCTCGCGGGTGAGGCTGTAGGTGAAGTAGGCCACGGCAGAGCCCAGCGTCAGCCCCGTCATGTAGGACACGGTCATGGTGTTCCCTGTGGACAAGATGGCATGGCGGTGAGTGCTCCTTGGAGGACCGAGCAGCTGGTTCCATGCTGACGAACCTGGCTGCCACTTGGCAAGGGGCTTTGGCTTCTCAGGTGTGAAGTGGAGTCCACTGCCAGCTCCAGGGGGGCGAGGACGCCTGCATGTGCCAGGCCACCCCAGGCCTCGCCTGCTGGCTTATTTCCAGTCACCCACCTCCGACGGCGTCCCCGTCACAGATAATTCAGATGTCTGTCCTCTCCAGCTCTCTCCCCATCTCAGGTGACGGCCACCCAGCCTCCAGCCTCGAGCAGCAGCCCACTCGCTGGGACACCCTCAGCCCCTGTCCCTTCTCACACCCCATCTCCCAGTCTGCCTGCCGGTCCTCTGGCACCATCCAAACAGGCCCAGGATCTAGCGCCTTCTGGCCACAGCACCCTGTCCTGAACGGGAGCAGGAAGGCCTCGCTCCCCTGCCTGCTGGAGCAGCACCAGAGTGACCTGAACAAACACTCATGTCCTGTGTCTCCTCTGACCCCGCCTTCTCAGCGGTTCCTCCCACCTCCTGCCCCCACACATGCTGCTCCTGCCCCAGGGCCTTTGCCTGCACTGCCGCTGCCTCTGCCGAGAACCGTTTCCCTGGCCTTGTTCTGTGGCTCCCTCACTACTTCCTCCAGAGCTTTGCTCAAGTCACTGCCTCTCTGAGGCCTTCCTAGGCTGCTCCGCATTGAGACTGCCCCATCTCCTTTCGCTGTGGCCACTGACACCATGCAGCACACTACAGCTTTTGTCATTGCCCGTCAGCTCTGGACTGTCAGCCCCAGAAACAGAGGGACGTACTGCTTTGTCGTCAGTGTTCCCAGAAGGAGTAAGTGATGGGAGAGCATGGCCACACCTGCGATCCCTGAGCTTGAGTCGCCTTGACCCTGGGACCCCGACACGCCTTCTCACCAGGTGGGCCTGGCAGAGGGGCACTAACAGTCCTGAAGGTGTCAGGTTGCCAGGCGGTGCCCCGAGATGTCCCCAGGGCAAGCCGGGTGCTGGCCATGTGGGGCCTTACCTGCCAGCTCCCGCTGCTTGGGGCTCACTTTGCCCGCCGCCAGGATCATGGGCACGCTGCCGAAGTAGCCATTGCTAATGCCCATGAGCAGGGAGAAGACACAGGGCCAGGCCGGGTGGCGCAGGGCAGGCGTGCCGCTGGGGTAGACGCAGAGGATGAAGAGGGGGATGAAGACCACACGCAGGCAGGAGCAGGCCAGCAGGTGGGTGCCCCGCCAGTCCACGGGCAGGGCTGCCAGGATCTGTGGGGAGCCAGGCATGTGGGCCCCGCTTCCCCACACCGCCCCCCACTTCTCCTCTCAGCCTCCCACACCCCCGCTCCCAAACACTCCTCTGGGGCTGTCCCTGGCCTTTCCTGCCAGACCCTCAGCATGAACACGCAGGCCCTGCTGGTGCCCAGCCCCTCTGCACACGTCACGTGCTCTCCTTCAGCCCAGGCTCCCTCCAAGGGTGGGGCTCTTGACCCTTTTTGGGACTCCAAGGCCAGAGGGTCAGACCCACCTACATGGCTCACAGCGGGAAGGAGCAAGACCAGGACCTGAACCCACTAAGCCTCTCTCTCTTGAAGCAGACTCCCGCTCCTCAGACCCCTCGGCTGTGTGACCTCAGGCAAGTGGCTCCCCTTCTCTGAGCCTTGCATTCCACCTTCATTAAAAGGTGGCCCTCAGGCTAGTCCCAGAAAGGGCAACTCTGATCCTACTCCAACCCGCACCCTCAACCTGCCCTGTGCTCACAGGGTTCTTCTGACCCCTATGAGACATTTCTGCGTGACCCCCCTCCTGGGGGGGCGGGTAGTTCCTGTGCCAGCACCTGTGCCAGGTGGGAGAAGCACCGGGCTCAGGGACACAGCGACACACCAGGGCTGCCCCGCCGCACCCCTGCGCCCACCCTCCCCGTCCAGAGGCCGCCCGCCGGCTCAGCTCCAAACATCCTCGCATCCTTCCAGGGGTGGGGGCCGGGGGCTGGGGCTGGAGCTGGGCCCGGGTCCCTCCTCCTCCCGCAGCGTGGGGCGGGGCGGGGCCGGGAAGGGGCGGGCACAGGGCGGGGCCCACCTTGCCCACGAAGTCCGAGAGGTTGAACACCGCCATGATGAGGATGGGCAGCCACTCGCCAAGGACGCAGTGGCGGATCTCGGACTCGAGACCCGGGAACAGGCACAGCGTGATGAAGTAGGTCACCGCGATGGACAGCATGTCGGCCCAGATGACGCGCGCCACCACGTAGCGGTGCAGCAGCAGGGCTGTGGGCGGCGGGCGGCAGTCAGCGTCCCGGGGGACCCTGCCCTTCGCGGCCTGAACCCACCCACGAGTGCAGCTAGAACTGGGGTCCGCGTGGTGGGGGGGCCCGCCTGCCGCGCGCACCTCTAAAGGAGGGCCAGCTCCGTTTGACTCTTGGTGTAGGCACGTCGAAACGCGTGTAGGCCCTGCCGCCGCCAATTGTCACCTCGTGGGCTGGGCTGTCCTTCGGGGACCCGCCGCTGGCCAGGCTGGAACCTTGGTGCTCCTGGAAGCAGGACAGAATGGGACGGGGTTTGGCTGGAGACTAGGCGCCGCCCCGCGCACCCTCCCCTGCCTCTGTGGGATCACCCTGGCCCTCCTTCACTCACAAGGACGCTGAGGGGGCCGCGGCCTCTTGGGCACAGGGACGCCCGCTCCTCCCGCCCTGCCCTCAGTCTTATTCTGCAGGTGCCCTTGGGCCATCACACCTGCCATCCGCAGAGCCCTGCCGCCACCAGAGGGCGCCCCAGCTCCCCAGGACGGCTGCGGAAGGCGCGCAGGGCCTGCAGGTGAGGCCGCAGACCACAGCGGTGGGCGGGCACAGCCAGGTGGGGCCTCAGATAACAGAAGGATCTGGGGCCTGAGACTGCGGCGTAGGGGGACCACAGCTGCGAGACTTGGTGGAACCGTGCCCGGGGCTCCCGGCCTCCCTTCCCGACCTCGTGGCAGGAACGCGAGGGCCGGGAGAGCCCCGGCGTCCTACACTTACAAAGTGGACGTCCCCGGCGGCGACGTCGTGGTGCACGCGGTAGCCGGCCCTGCGGCCCTGGCGGTCTCGGGGCCTCGCCGTGTGGTAGCGAACGAAGCGGCTGCGCCGCACCAGCAGGTGCAGCAGGAAACACAGCAGCTCCAGGCCCACGGACACCAGGAAGAAGATGAGCGTGCTGGCCCGTTCGTCAGGCAGCAGCAGCTTGGTGAGGATGCGGCTCAGAGAGATCATCACGCCCGCCGTGCCTGGGAGGTAGGGGTGGGCCTGGGCCTGCGCTGTGCTCCCTCACAGCCCCCTGCACAGCCTCGCCACAGTAGCCCCCAGCTACCACCTCTCCATCTCCCTGACCCAGGTCTCTGCACTCAACCCCCTCACTCTGCCACACCTCATCCTACTACCCAACCAGCTCTGCCCCGCCCAGCACTGCTGCCTGCGAGCAGGGCCCGCACAGCGCACACACCTGGAGCATTCGTGAGTCCCCGTGTGTGCCTGGCACTGTCCTGAGGACACAGTGGGGCCAGAGTAGACGCAGGCTCTTCCTTTCTGGGGCTCCGTGGGTGCCCCCACACAAGTCACAGAAAAATGCCAACTGTGCATGGTGCAGGCAAGGGGTGGGGCAGCGGGCACGAACCCTGTGTATTCGTGTATGAGGAGCCAAAAGGAAGTGAGCAGACCCCTATGAGTGGGGTGTAGGCCACAGGGGAGGGGAGTGGGGTCACGGCAGGCAGGGATCTTGGGCAGACTGTGAGTGTGTCTAAGTGTGACCCTGAGCCACCGGGTGGTGTTGGGCAGAGGCGAGTCACAGCCGCCGTGAGCCCACGGCGTGGGCTGGGCTTGGAGCAAACCTGGTGGGGCGCCCTGGTACGTATACACCCCTATGAGTGTTGGCATCATTCTGGCCCAATCTCACTTGTCTCCATGAAAAAAATATACCTGCTATCTGGATGGCTATCCGGAGCCTTTCTGGAACCAGGCCCGATAGACGTGAGGCTTAGAGTTTCTGGGGTGCCTGGTCAGTCTCACTGTATTGTAGATGGTGTAGAATACCCCAAGGGGGTGAAGTGGGGGCAGAGCCATGCAGGTCCTGCTCCAGGCCTAGTCCGGCAGGGAAGGAAGCACGGGGGCCCCTGATGCGGGGAGTGGGCCTAAGGGTGGTGCTGCCCCGTGCAGGGGGCGGGCAGGGCGGGGGGGCGGTCGGCAGCCTGCACCAGGGGCTGGAGCAAAGAAATTAGTCTGGAGGCAAGTCCAAGGGTGCTGGTAAGATTTGGGTGTGAGCAGGGCTGGGTGGGAGAGTGAGGCAGGCTGGGGAAGTTGAGAAGCTTCATGTGGGTGTGGGCAGAGGGTACCTGTGGACCTGGGGCTCCGAGGAGAGGTTGGTGCTCACATGAGGTGCCTGGTATCGTGAGTGTGGACGGCTTACCTGTCTATACACACACACACACACGCACACGCACACGCACACGCACACACACACACACGCACGCAGACACGCCCAGCGCACAGCCAGCACTGCACTCAGGCACGCTAGGCCCGCGGTCAGCACCATGAAGGGCCACGTACCCTGCACACCCGCTCCCGGCACGGCCAGGCCCGCCTGCCCTGGGTCCACCCCCGCGTCTCCCAGCCCAGCATGCCCAGAGCGCGTGAGCCGGCCTCCATGTGGGTCACACAAGGTGGGGGCCTTTCTCCAAGAAGAGGCTTCATAGGACCCAGGGTAGCCCAGCACCCCATCTCGGGGGTGTGCAGATACTCACTCTCTCCAGTCATCACCCCCTGAGTGTACCTCTTGGGCAGCATCCCCGTGTACCCATAGAAGCTGGATTGCTGCACTTGAGAGAGAGAAAGAGAGAGACAGAGAACACGGAGTGACCGTGAGACACCACTTATCGCCGGCAGCCAGGACCGAAATTCAGAAGTTGGAGAATGTCCTGTTGGTGAGGGCACGGGGACCTTAACACCGCTGGGGTGGGGGCGGGGGCGTGCATCGCCTCGCAGGGCGTGGCTGAAACAGGTGAGCGGGGCAGCCGGTGGGTGCCCGGCTGCCTGCGGAGGAGCAGAAATGCCTGGCACTGCTGGGCCTGACAGCGAAGGCTGCGAGGACTCGTCTCCCCCGGAGTCTCCTGGGCACTGCCAGCATTGTGTTTTTGTTTTTATTTTATTTTTTTAAAGATTTGTTTATTTACACATACAAGAGTTGGGGTGTAGGCCAGAGGTGGTGAGAGGATTCACCAGAGACAGAGCGGGGAGCAGAACAGGCAGATTGACTGAAATACACTGCTGAGGGGAGCAGCGGGCGAGGCAGGAGAGGTCTGCTGCGCCATGTGGGAAGCTCCCTGGCCGGGGATCGAACTCGTGCTGCAGTGGCTCTGGACAGCTTCATAGTGCTGAGACTTAATGTGCCACCAGGGAGGCCCCATGTTTTTGTTTTTAATAGGACAGGACAGACCTGAACTCACTGCCTAGGTGGAGAATATTACTTCACGGAACCTTGATTTTATTTATAAACTCACACTCGTGTTTAATGGGTCATAATAGAAAAGGTATTTCTTTCTTCCTGAAAGTCATGGACAAAAACAGCTTGAAATCTGCGAAACAACTGGCCTGGGCCTTTCCAAACGTCACTGCCAGGGACCGTCCCAGGCCAAAGGACACTGAGGATGGACAGCTACCTCGTGCCGGCCTGGACAGGACCCCGGGCTGGAAGGAAAATGCCTGAGAGACTGTTGTTGGGACAGGTGCTCAGGCGGGAACAGTGTGTCAGCGTCACGCTTCTTGATTTCACAGAGGGGGTGTCTCGGCTTTGAGAAAATACACCCTGACGTGCTGGTATTTGGGCGGGAAGTGTAATGACGTCTACATTCTCGATGGTTTAAGGGCATTGTGGGTGTGCCTGTGTGTGCACATGTAGGGGTGTGTACTGGGATGCAGCAGGCGTGTGTGCATTTGAGTGTTCAGCACACATGTGGATACGTACCAGCACTGAGACCGGCTCCCCTGTGGAAGACACCCCCAGCAGAAATGGGCCTGGGAGGTGTGGGCAGTCCAACCCCCAAGCCCGCCCCCAGTCCCTACCTGTGCAGCCAAAGGCCACAGTGCCCACAGCAGCCAGGTTGATGGCATAAGCCTGGTCGCGAGAGAAGAGCTGCAGCCACACGTCACAGACGCTGATGAAGAGGAGGGGGCCCAAGGCTAAGAGGTAGCCTGTGGGGGAGAGACAGTTGAGGGGTTGAGGGGGTGCTCTGAGGGCCCCTCCTCACCCTGGGTCTGAGGTGGTTTCCCTTAACACTGGGGCACTTTAAGGGCCTACGAGGGACACCAGAAGGCTTTCTGGAGGAGGTGCCGTGTGAGCAGGGCTTTGAGGCTAGATGAGGGTGACGAGGAATGGGGAGAGGAGAGCGCAGCGGGCTGAGGGAGGCCGCCCCCAGGGTTGGGTTTGCTGGTGTGTGGGGGCCGCACGCTGGCCCTGTTTCGCACACCATGCCCCTCAGGCTTCCCAGGAGGCGCACCCACTTTACAGACAAGGAGGGCCGGTGGGGCGGGCGGGGAGGCAGGGGCAGGCCTACCCGCCGTGATCCTGGTGTGCAGGCTCAGTCTCTCCACCAGCGCGTTGTTCAGGAGCACGGCTGCCAGCGCCACCAAGATGTAGGTGAGGCTCATGTCGAACACTATGGAGGTCCCTGCAGTGGCGGCCAGCAGCAGGTGCTCAGCGAGCACCGCAACCTCCCACCCCTCCCCTGTCGGGCATGGCCTCCTGGCTCTGCCCTGACTCGGCCCCTGGCTCAGGAGTTCCAAGCTGAGCTGGGATTTGAATGAAACAGTTCCCGAGCCAGGTCCTGCCTGTGGGGGCAGGTGGGGCAGCGCGGGGCAGCCTACGAGGGGCCCACCTGGGTACTTGTGGTGCAGGTAGTCCACGTCGGTGATGAAGCTGTTGTAGGGCAGCAGGAACCCCACGCCCGCCAGCAGCATCGCAAAGTAGATGGCATGGTAGCGGTCGTCGGGCACCGGCTCCTCGGCTGCTAAAGTCAGAGACACCAGGTGAGAAGTGGGCAAGCCCGTGCCAGGCCACTGAACCAGTGCCAGGGCCACCACCTGGCCACCGGCCACCACATCAGTGCCCACACTGTGGCCACTGCCACCTTGACCAGACACATGGCATCCCATCATTCCCGGCCCCGCTCACCTGTCACGGCCACCAGAGCCATGTGGCCTGGGCCACCACATGACCGTCAAATCCAAACCCCCAAAGCCATCACGACTGACCGCTGTCCATGACAACGCCACAGCTGCCCCTGCTACTGGGGTCAAGAGTTAATCAAGGGCCTCCCTAGTGGCGCAGCGGTTGAGCGCTGCGCTGTGGAGCTGTCGGCAGCGGAGACGCGAGTTTGACGCCCAGCCGTGGAGAATCCCACATGGTGCGGCAGACCTCTCCTGCCTCGCCCGCTGCTCCCCTCAGCAGTGTATTTCTGATCTGCCTGTTCTGCTCCTCACTCCTTCTCTGGTGAACCCTCTCGCCGCCCCATGCCTCTGGCCTGTACCCCAGCTTGTATGTATAAATAAATAAATCTAAAATAAAATACTTTGTAAAAGAGTTAATCAAAAGTTGCCAGACTCCATGGCCATCATTGCCGCATCCACTGTCCACTGTCCCCGACGGCTGCCACTGTATCACCAGCGTCACCGTCCCATGCTGCCTGTCCACCCCCGCAGCAGGGTGGCCACGCCACTACACCGTGCTGGTCGCCATCACTGTCACAGCCACTGCTGTCACCTGCACGGATTCGAGCTGTGGTCACCCGGCCTCACAGTCGCTGTCACCGCAGCCACAGGTGCCCCAGCCGCTGCCCACGCCGCTGCGGACACCGATGCCCTGGCCCCAGCCAGAGGGCATAGGGGCCGGCACCCGCAGGGCCACGGAGCAGGCAGATGGCGGGATGCCCGGGGCTTGTTTTTGACCTGCCTCTGCCCTTTCTTTTATCTCCCCCACCTCCCTCTCTCACCTCCTCCCTCCCCACAGCCCCGCCTAACCTCAGAGCCCTCACAGTGCTTCCTGATGTGCGCTGGCTTCTCTAGTGTTTTGCTTTATCAAACTATGTGTAAACATTTGCTTTTGTCATCCTGACTTGCTTTACTGCACACGATTCCCTCAAGCCCCTCTGCGTTCACTGCAGGGAGGCCGTGTTTGGCTTTCCTATGGCTGACCGGTACTCCGTGGTGTGGCCAGACCACCTCTTCCTGGTCCAGACACCCAGGCTGCTGGAAGGGCCCTGAAGACTCGGCTACAGAGCCGGCCGCTGGCGAGGCCTGTGGGGCTGAGACCTCGGATGCGCCGGAGTCCGGCCCGGGGCTGAGCCATGGAGTCGGCACGTGTGCGCCCGCCCCACGGCGCGGGTGGGGAGCTCGCTGGGAGCCTTCGAGACCCACCAGTGACTTGTCTCCTCCGCCTGACGATGCAGGGCTGTCCTGGGGCAGGATCTTCGCTCCAAAGGGAGGAAGCTTCTCCCCGAGAACAATGATTCTGCGGACCTAGGAGCTGAGACTGCGCCCGGCACGGTGCCTCGTGCCCCTGACCCAACAGGCAGAGGGGAGGCCGCTGTGCGGGCTGTGCTGATGGACTCGGCTGCCACTCCGCGTGGGAAGAGGAGTGTCCGTGCACCTCTGCCATGTGGCAGTGGCTGTGCTGCCGTGGATGGTGCCCACAGTGGCTGGGCAATGAGGATGCTAACGTCACAGCGTTGGTGACTATCTGTCTGTATCTCTCCTGGCTCTGTTTCTCTGGCTGAAACTTGATTCACCCACAGAGAGAGACCCCTGTGCACCTGAGGACTTGCACGCACTGTCACCGGACAGTGCTGGCCACCCCATCCCGCAGAACTGCCAGCGCAGGGCCCTGCTGAGGAGCCAAGGCTGAAGTTTTAAGGACAGCCAAGAGCAGAAGGGTGGTATGCAAATGGCAGCTACACCCACAGGCCAGCCAGGGCGGATGCAGTTGTTATGGGTGTTTCCTCCTTACTTTGACGTGAGTATGTGCGTGCACATGTATTCCCCAAGTATTTCTGTTTTACGCACTTGCTCACCCCTTGTCATCCACCAGAAGATGTGTTCATAATAGCTGGCTTCACATCTCAGGATTTAGGTTACAGATGCCAGAGGAGAGGTATGGTCAGCACGGCTGAAGTGTGATTGGCCGTAAAGGGATTAGCCAGCACAGCCCTGGGTACTTGCTCTGGAAAGCAAGTGTGGTTTAAGGAGCTTGTGAGAGCCACATTGATAAGGGGTGGACTGGGATGGCCAATTTTATGGGTCAGTTTGGCAGGTTGTATGACAGTCCCCAGATAGTCAGACAGTCCCAGGTGCTGGGAAGGGGTTTGGCAGATTAAAGTCCCTCCTTAGTGGAAGTTAATCAAAGGGAAATGACCCTGGGTGGGCCTGACCTAATCAGGTGAGACCCTCAGGTCTCCCCAGAGCGCAGACACCCTCAAACAGCTCAGGCCTAGAGGTTCTAGCCTGTAGAACCCTGGGGGGTGGTCCTGGACGCCCACACTAACACAGACCTCCCACCCGGCTCACTGAGGGGGTCCAGTGACCTCCACTGACACTAAATCTCAGGGAGGGGGCACCGAGAAAGTGGGGCTACGTGTTACAGTGGCAGCTCTAATCCATCTGGGAGACAGGTATCCCGTGCTCAGTGACCCGTGCTTGTCCCTCCCCGAAGGCCCCAGGGGCACCCAGGGCTTGCCTCTGCTTTGTGGGAGACCCACGCTTTGCCTGCACCCTGTAGGGTAATGGGAAAATTACCAGGTTTTTTCCGCCCTCCCCTCAATAGAGCTCTGCAGGCTTATGCGCATGCCCAAGCGGGGGCACCTGGCATGAGGTGTGGGCCGGCAAAATGGGCGCACCTGAGCCAAGACTGAGGTATAAAGCAGCAGCAGCAGAGAACCGCGGCGTGGCGTGGTAGGCGTGGAGGTGTGTGGTGCAGTGTGGTAGAATTCGGCGGAGTACAGTGGAATACAGTGAACAACATGAGAACGACTAACAAAACAAGTCTGCTAGGACTGATGATGAACCTGCTTGGATTAGGATGGTTGCGCAACAACCCTCACTCACCGGCGTCTGTGAAAACCGGGATGCCCCTGGCCCGACAGCCCTGGCCCTGAGCGGCTCCTCCCACCTCCTCCTCCAGCTGACCGCTATCGAAGCTGAAGCTCATCACCACGCTCCTGTCGGGCGTTGCCACCACGCTGGGCTCCTTGAGGCGCTGGCTCCCCACGGTGCCCATGGCAGCGCGTGCTGTGGAGAAAAGAGAGGAAGCAGGCTGAGGGGGCAGAAGGAGGGCCCCCCCGCAACCTGAGCGGGGCTGTCTGCTCTGTTTATCCCACTACTTGGAAACAGGACAACACAAACCGACCCAGCAGTGTGGAGCGCGGGATTTGTGCCCCAAGCAGCTCACCTGCCGCAGTGAGGAGCGATGATGGAGGGCTGCCTGAGGGCAGGGGACATGGAGAGATGTAAATGGAGCAGAGACATATTCCAGAGGTGGAAGCACGGACTGGACAGCAGACAACACACTGGACACGGCGCCAGCACCATGCGCTGCGGCCCACTCTCCACAGCCCTCTGAGGAGTTGCCGATGGTCATTCATTTTACGGCCCAGGAAGGTGAGGGTTAGAAGGCAAACACCCCCGCCCTGCCATGCTGGGCTCCCAGGCAGTGTGGGCCGGGGAGCTGAGACCCAAGCCCAGCCCCGGGGGCCACTGAGCCTCCATGGCCCTTCATTCTGCGGCCGACCAGCTTTAGTGACAGAAGTTCTTCCTTTTGTCTCGCCTCAGTTTCTCCTGCTTCAGTTCAAATCTGCTAGCCCTTATCACTGGAGGAGAGGAAGGTGCGATGGAAAGACACCTCCACTCTGAAGGTAACCCTGTGTGGGTGTGAGGGGCAGGGTCTAGTGTTTTTCCCTAAAACACTCACCCATTTGTATTTCTGATGACCTTTCTTCATTTACCTGATTACAACAAAGGCTATGTGCTCATCTGAATCTCATTTCCATCAGCTCCGCTCTTCAGCTCACCCCTCCGCAGAGGGCTGTGTTGAGTAGTAACAGGCACCTCCTTCCGGACCCATGCCCCCTTCTCCAGCTCTCCAAAGAGAGGCTTCCCTGCATCCAGCTTGTCGTGGGAACCCGGGTCCCTGCCCCTGCCCACTGGGGACTGACCCCACCGTCAGGCTCCCAGGAGCAGTGAAGAGGGGCAGGGCTAGGGAGCAGTGTCACCCCCTGCAGGCTCTGTGCTCTGCCTGAGTGCCCCAGTCCTGCCCCTCCAGCCACATCTGGGCTGGGGACTGACCGGGAGTTAGGACCGAGCCTGGCGGCTGGAATGACTGTGGCCTCAGGGAGCAGCCTGCATGGGGGGCTGGGGGCTCTCGGACCCGGCCCTTCTCTGGGGCCAGCACCAGTGGCCTGGAAGGGCCGGGGCCTGGAAGGGGTGCAGCGACAGTAACACTACATCGTCCAGTCTGCCCAGGACTGAGCCCGGCCTGCAGGACGTCCGCACCCCAACTGCCTGGCTGGTGTTCAGCAAAGGTTCCCGAGCCGCGGGCCCAAGGCCAGCCTGCTGAGGCCTGGCTCCATGGCTCCCTCTGGCTGCGTCGTGAGTCAGGCAGCGCCACCCCATAGTTCCTCCCTCAGCCGCTGTCCCCTTGTGCTCCTCCAGGCTGGGGGTGGGCTCTGGCCCCAAGGCCCTAGACAGGAACTTCTAGCACGATGAAGAGGCTTTGCCTGCCTCCTGGGCGGAACCCTCTTTAATTAAAATGTGAGAACATGCACATGGGGTTAAAAACCCTACTCGTGCACAGCTATCCCTGTTCCCTCACCCTGCCGGGACCCTCACGCCCGCCCTGGGGAGTAGCTGAGAAGACAGGACATTTCTTTGGCCATCAGTTACCAGAACTGGCCTCAAGGGGCCAACCTCTGGGCTTCCCTTTCCTCACCTCTCCCTAGTAGACAGGAAAGTACTTCACGAGTGGGGGTGGGGGGTGACGGGAGGGAGGGAGGTTAGCAGGGAAGGCTTGGTAGCACAAAAGAATGCTCAGTGCCACACACACCACCACTCTGGGCCTGGAGAGAACACCCCACTCAGCAGTCCTGAAAGTAGGGTTCATGCCCCTACTTTGCAGAACAGCAACTGAGGCAGAGGACAAGTCCAGGGGTCACGCAGCTCCTGTCAGAGTCCCTGCCAGCTGCTATCTTTGGCTCCCCCCATTTCGCCTGCGACTGAGTAGACAGTGGTTCCGAGTGCTCCCCCCAGCATTATGGAGGTGCTGGTTCCCAAGGCCAGGCGGACCCCTCTCCAGGGGGTGCTCTACCTCCACTGCAGACTCCACTCCAGCCAGGGGGGCAGGGAGCCTGAGTCTAGTTCGGCAGCGGCTGCGGCCCTGCTCAGGCCTCACACGCCTCACGGCCACAAGTCCTGGCCCACCGAAGCCCTTGGTGGCCCTGGCCCCTGAGGCAGCCTCCCTCCTCCCACAAGCGCTCTGTGGCTCCTTTCCAATCAGTGCTGCCCCAACTTCTCCCAGCTGGCTCTGCCCACAGGAAGGTGGGTTTCCGGACCCGAGGGTGCCCCCTTCCGCTACCTCTGGAGCTAGAGACCATGGGCCACAGGCACAGGGGGGTGCTGAGGGGCCCGCCCCTCCCAGGGTCTCTTCCTGCAGCTCCCAGCACTCTGTGGCACCCCCACCCCTACCCCTTCCACCCTGGCCCATGGGCAATGAAGTTGGTTCCCAGACCTGCGCCCAAGGCAAAGGGCAGACTGCTCTGGCCACTGGAGGTGACCCCTGAGCACAGGCCCCACCTCGCCAGCAGCTTCCCCAAGCACTAGGATGGCACTGGCTGGGCAGGGGTGGGAAGAGGCGAGAGGGTTCCAGAGAGGAACTTCAGGTGCGCCTACCGAGCCTTAGGATGTTCCGGGAGGTGGCCCGAGCCCATCATGGCCTGGGGCCAGGGCAGCGCTCGCTTTCCTGGCGCTGGGACTGGGTCCTGCACTCGCAGATGGGTTGATGGGGGTCTGGCCCGGTCGGGATGCCCAACGCAGCTGGGGTGGGAGGCCCTTCTTCTCAGGACAGGGGGTGGGGTCGGGTGGGGTGACTCGGGGTCCCCAGGGTCGAGTGCCCTGTCTCTGGAATCGGCGGTCAGAGGCGGCGGCAGGAGGAGGGAGCTCAGAGTGGGGCCGCGCGCGCCGCAGACAAAGGCTCCGACAGGTCCCCGCGCCCCAGCCAGTGTCCGCCCCGCCAGCCACCTCCACGGAGACCGCTTACCTCGGCCCGGCCCGGCCGGGGTCCTGGACGCTCCTGGCCCCACCCGCGCCGCGCCGCCCCCGCGCCGGGACCCTGGGCGCCGCGCCCTGTACCCCGCGCCTCGGGCCGGGCGCGGCCAGCGTCCTTCGCGGGTCCCGGGTCCGCCGGCCCGGGTTGGTGAGAGCGTCCGGGGGGCGCAGCAGCGGCAGCGGCGAGCACAGCCTGGGGCCACCGCGCTCCGCCCTGGCCCGCCCCCCACACGGAGCCCCGCCCCAGCCTTCCTCCCCTCTCCTCCCCTCCCCCCCCACTGGCTCCCCATCTGGCTGCGCTGGCAGAGGCAGGAGCGGGCTGGGAGGAGGTCACTGTCCCGGACACCCTAGGCTGGGTGGCTCCCAGCGCCCCCCGGGGTGACCCGTGACGCTCCCGTGCCCACCCCCTGCTGTGGTGCCCAGACCTACACCCAGCATCCCCTCCCTAAGCCGTGGTGGGCGATCACAGGGGTGACCAGACTTGAGGTGGCAGGCCGGGAGCCACCCAGGTCCTGGCATGGGAAATGCGCCAGGAAGGGGGAGATGCTCCATGGGGCAGAGGTGTTTGACCCCAAGGTGAGAACAGGACCCAGGTGCGCTGTGCCATGTCCTGGGCCCCTCCAGTCCCGGCCCTGCCCACTGCCGACAGGAGCGCCCTCTCCCCAGCAGGACCCGGCCTCCAGGGCTGGAGCTCCTGGGGTGTCTGCCAGGGCGCCCTCCCTGCCCTTCCCTCACTTTCTCCGGGACCAGCTCCTCCTCCTGCCTGAGATCAGGCCCCAGCTTCAGCCTGGAGACCCCAGAGGTGCTTCTGCCAGGGCTGTGCTCAGCCCCCTTTGCCCAGCCCTGACCCTAAAGGTCTGAAGTCTGGAGAACAGGGCTGCTTCCTTCCCGCCCCCTCCTCGGTGCGCAAGCGCGTGCCGCGTGCCTGCGTGCGGTGGAGCCAACGTTTGTCTGAGGGGTGGGCTGAAGCGGCGGCTCAGTAAGGTGTGTTGAGGCAGGTGGAGCGAGGGTGCAGGGAGGGCGGCTGCGGCCCCTGCCCCGCATCTGGGGCCTCTGGGCCGGGGAGATGGCCTCTTGCTCCAAGTCGTTAATCTTAAAGTTAAGGAGGCCAGTGCATCCCCGGCTCCAGAGCTTCCAGAGGAGGGCGTGGGCTTGGCAGGAAGGCCTGCCGAGTTGTCCTGCTTGTAAATAAGTGACGTAGTGTGTGTGAGGTGCTGTTCTATGGGCAGGGGTCACCCATGGGGCTTCTGTCTAATGGTGGACGCTGGGGTGAGCACAGTCATTCCAGGAAGCGTCCAATGCCTGGGAGGTGATAAGAGCGAGACGGATGGTGGGTAGTACCATCTGGGGCCAGGGAAGGCCACTCGGCGAAGGTGACACTGCTGCTGAGGGACCTGAGCGATGGGAAGGGCCCGTGGGGAGGCTGGGCAAGGATGGTCAGGAGGAGGGAACAGCCAGTGCCCGAGGCCAGAGAAAGCTCATTATTATATTCAAGAACAGAAAGGAAGCCGGTGTGTGAGGGGGAAGAGTAGAGAACATTTCCGGTGGGAGCTGGGCAGAAACCAGCCCGAGAGGGATCTGGTTGGCAGCAAGAAGGCCGGGGGACCCCTGGAGTGTGTTAGTCGTGGGGGAAGTGGCATCTGACTTGGGTTTTTAAACCTCGGTTATTGTTGGGAGTATGAACTGAAACACCCTTCTGGAAAGTAAATTGGGTAAAAAAACCCCTAAAATCATGCTTACCTTTGATCTAGAAAATCTCACCCAAGGAAATAATTCCAAACATAGAAAAGACCTTACAGACAAAGATGTTCGTCATACTAGTCAAATATCGCCCATGGCTCAGTTACCCAGAAGAGTGTATGTGTAAGTAATATTCACAGTGGTCATAGTTATCTTTGAAAGCCCCAAGAAAACCAGTGGAGTGAGGTGTAACTCTGCAGAGAGATCCTCAGCGCCCACTAGGCCGGAAGCTCTTTAGCCGCGCAGGTGCTAGCGAGAAAGCATAAGGGACACAGATAGGCAAGGGGAAGAATGCATGACTTTCTGGGAAAATGCAAGTGAGCAGACAATCGGCTATCCTGAAGAGAAAGAGATCTAAACAGAACCGTAACTAGAGAGGACATGGAGAAGTTGGTTCAAGAACAAATTTTCTGCTCCAAAACCTCAGGCAGAGACAGTTTCGCAGAATTCCCCGAATTCTACCACTTAAAGAAGAGAGAGCTGCAGTGCAGCTCAGCTATTCCAGAGCACAGGAAAAAAAGATAAGAAGAGCTCCGAAACCCACCAAAGATTCCTCTCAGGCCAGCACTGTCTGTGACTATCAGTATGAAATCCTAAATAAAATATTAGCAACCTGAATCCAGGAGCACATTCAAATGAGAATATTCTACCACATTCCAAAAGAAAGGTTGGTCTTGTAAAAAAACACATAAAAGAAAAATCATATGATCGTCTATATGGATGCTAAGAAGGCATTTGATAAAGTACAGTATCCATTCTTAATTTATTAAACACATCAGTAAGATGCAAGTCGGAAGCTTTTTAATGTGTACTACAAAAGGCATAGCTCTTTAAACACAAAAGCAAACCCTGGCTGTCTTCTCTCAGCCCTGTTATTTAGCATTCTGTCCCTTCCACTTCAGCGTCCTAGCTGACATTGTTAGACAAGAGAGAGAAGTAAGATAGATAAAAATTGGAGAAAAGAAGTTAAATTATTGTCATTTGTAGGTAGCAGGGTTGTGTAGCTGGAAGATCCAAGTGACCCAAATGAAAACGTTCTAAGAGGCTGTCCTACCTAGGCACAGCAGACCATTAGAAAAGTGCAGTGGGGCCTCCCTGGTGGCGAAAGGGGTTAAGTCCCAGCCTATGAAGCTATCAGCAGTTTGATCCCTGGCTGGGAGCTTCCACCAGGGCGCAGCAGACCTCTCCTGCTTGCCCCCTGCTCCCCTCAGCAGTGCGTTTCAGGCCTCTCTCTTAGCAAACCTGTTCCTTTCAGGGCAGCTGTTCCTGCCCATTTGTGTCTACGCAAGTGTCCCTTATTCTTCTATCCCTTTCCCTTATACCTGTCCTTTAAATATAACTAATGTCTCCGCCTCATGAGAAACTTGCCACATGCTGCTGAAAGGGGAGTTCTGGGAAAACCTTTCCCAGAGTGAATCCAAGGATCCTCCTCTCCAAACCCATCCACTCCAAAAACGATATCAGCTTCCATTGCATTTCACTTAACTGGACAACCTCGGTGGCCTTGTTGGTGTGAAGAGCAAATCAGAGGCAGCCAAGCCAGGGTGTGTGATTCCCAGCTGTCAGAAAAGGTGGACATGTTTTTGCTTGGAAAAAATACGTCCTGCATTTCCTGACAGCCGGGAATCCCACCTTTGAAATGAACTGAGGTGGATTGAGGATGAATCAGGAGATGGAGCGATGGACAGCTCTCTCAGACAGTCACTAGAGCAAATATGGGCAATGAGCATGTGGGCGTTCTTTGCACTGGTCTTTTGACTCTTAATATGTTGATATTTTCCATAATAAAATCTTGGGGGGGAGGAATAGAGAGAACCCATCAGTGCTCCCCTCCCCCACCTGCTTGCCACTGCTCCAGTGGGGCTGCTCCGGGCCGCTGAGGCTATGCCATCTGCTTTCTGCAGGACTCAAACCTAATTTATCCCCAAGTTATTAACTTAAAGCCCATTAGAATCTTCCCCATCAACCTGTGCATGCAGCCAAGAGGCAGCCGGACAGGAGCGAAACTGCTTAGGATAGCCAGGAGGAGAGGGGCCCGCAGACTGGGCTGGAGGCCAGAGAGGGAGACGCTGCTGCGGTGGGTGCTGTCCAGGGCCCACACTAGGTGCTCTGGATGGGGCCACCTCTCAGCAGATCTTGAGGCATGAGGGGGTCCCCCTCAGCCTCTCCCTGGCGCAGGGACCAACCTCCACATCACCTTCAATTCTTACAGGGATGGGTGAGTCTTTCAACGAAGAGGAAGCCAGCAGGCGGGTGAGTGGGGAGCGATGCTGCTGGGGGAGGGAGCTCTTGTAGCTGTGGCCCTGCCGAAGTCAGCGTCGCACTGGCTGCACTGCGTGCTCTCGGCCCCAGGGCGCGCTGTTATTGGGCCACCTTGCGGTGGGCCCAGGGGCCGAGGGTGCCAAGCCTGTGTTCCAGACCCAGATGGAAGGGGTCCCTGGAACTGCTGGTGCCCCAGGCCCAGAGAGCAGGAGGCCCTTGCCTGGGGTCACACGCAGGACAGCCCCCCACCCCTCCCCTTCACCGCTTGTGCCAGCAGGCGCGCTCCCTGCTCTCCCTGCTGACACCGCAGAGTGAGGACCCTGCCGGCTGGGCCATAAAGCAAATGAAATAGAAAAGCCACCCCCTGGGCCCCTCCCAAGAGGGCAAGAGGGCTGTGTGTGCCCAGCAGATGGGGCAGGGTCCATGTTATGGGCACCACTTAGGGGCCAGGCTCTGCTCCCACCCTCACAGTGACGGGGGCACTATTACAAGGGGCAGCGGAGGCAGCGTGGCAGGAGGCCTGGCTGGAGTCACACGGCAAGGCCCGCGAGACTGGACCCCCTCAGACACCCCTGTTTGCCCTGTGGGTTATGCTGTGCCCTGGACACTCCCCACCCACCTCCGCCAGCCAGCGAGGCGGGCACAGGCTCCCGGGCAGCTGCTGGCTGAAGGCTGTCCTGGACGTGAGATGCTGCCTGGCCGGGCGCCAGGAGCTTTTAGCTGGATAAACTCTTCATTATGGCGGCTGCGGGTGAGGCGGGGAGGATGGGAGCCCCAGGGGCCTCGGGCCTGCTGCTGCGCTGAGCTCTGACCTCCTCCCTCTCAGCTGCCACCAGCCCTGCTGCGCCTGCCTGCCCAGGGCCCTGCACTGTCCTCGGCTTCCCACGCCATCGCCTCACCCCATCTGGGCACCAGTCACACCCAATCTCCTGCCTCTTCCCCTCCCCCACCACAGGAGCCTCCTTCCCAAGCTTTTGCCTGCAGAGTTCCCTCCACCTGGATAGCCGCCCTCCACACCCACCCCGTCCACCCCACCAACTCCTCACTGCCACTGTCCCCTCCTCCAGGGAGCCGCCCCTGACTTTCAGCGTGGCAGGGACGACCCTGGGCACTGACTGGGCATCAGCTTCATCAGATTCTCATTGTGGCCTTTGCGGGAGGCTCAATGACACCCCACTTTACAGATGGGGGTAGGGACCAGAGAGATGAAGACATTTGCTCGAGGTCACAAAGCTAAGAAGTTTGAGGACTTAGCTGGTCTCAGTCTCAAGCGGGGCCCTGGCTGCAGGTGGGGGGGGCTCACTAATGAGAGGTCAGGCCCAGCCCGCACTGAGCTCGCCCCGGGTGAAGAGGGGAGGGTGACGCAGGCTCACAGACGCCTCCTGTTCCCGGAGCTCCTGCACAATAGCTCAAGCCCATTTCACAGATGAGAAAGTGGTGCCAGAGGACCTAAGAGGCTGGCCCAAGGGTTACTAGCCAGGCCCTGGGGGGCGGCAGACTGGAGCCCAGGCCGGTCTGGGTCCTGAGCACTGTCCTTTGTGCGACACCGCAGCTGCTGAGGGCCCGCACCTCACCTGGGCCTTCCTGTGCTTCCCCTGAGGCTTCTCCCTGTGGAGCCAGAATGTGCCGTCAGACATGCTCTGTGAGGGAGTCTTTGTACTCTCTATTTACAAGAGGAGGCTTGTGAGCAAATTAGCAGGGTAACCAGGGAAAATGTTTGGCTTCTGTGGGTGGGAGTTAGAGCCATCTGTTCCCAAGTGCTGAGAAAACACAGGAGCAGCGGCGGGAGCCCGGCAGAGCTGCCCAGAGTGGTGCCTGGCACCTGCAGGCTGTGTGTCCCAGGGCAGGGCACTCACCCTCTCTGGGCCTCCGTAACTGCCTCTGTGAGGCCAAGGGGGCCTGTCCAACTGCTGTGATTCCAGACAGTCCCTGCCTGCCATTCTTCGCACCTGCTCCTAGACCCTAGTTCCTCACGCTGTCGTGCCCTCAGTGCACCCCCCGCCTCCCGCACACTGAGCCCCTCCCGGGCACAGGAAGGCAGCTGACCCCATGAGGCTGGTGCCGGTCTTCCCAGCACCGGCTGCGGGGTTTTTATTTACCGCTGGACTTGTTTGTGCCCAAGCTGAAAATAGTTTTATTGTTTCCTCTGACCGTGAAGATAATAATTCACATGTCTAGAAATTCATGATGTAGAAGGGTAAACCAAGTCGTATGCACCTCTCCTCAGATGGGGAACATCTGTCGAGGAGAATGTCCTTCTCTCCTAGATCTTTCTCTAAGCAGCTTGCCATGTTTGGGGTCCTTGTGTGGGACGAGATCATTGGGATATTTCAGAGATAAAGATGGAGAAAGAGACTGAGAGATAGTGAGAGGGAGAGACAATAGAGATAGAATAGAAACGAAGAAGGAGAGAGAAAGAGCCAGGGATGGGCGGCGGCTGGGGAGGGAGGGTTACCTGTCCTCACCCCGGACCCGTCCACTCCTTGCCAAGCCCCTGCAGAATGGGGCTTCTAGGGCTCTCCTTTGGGACGCAGTGCCCACCACTGCGTCCTTGCCCCGACGTGGGAGAGTGGAGAGGCTTGAGCCTCGCCAGTAGACAAGTCTGGGTTTGACCTGAGCCTTCTGGAAGGCGGCCCCTGGCCCCGCAGAGCTGCATTGGGTTGGCTCATCTGTGAAATGGGGGCGCAGTCGCAGCCGTTCAGGGACGTGGAGAGCTACATTAATAGCCTGACGACTGCCAGGCCGGGGCTGCCGCTGACTCAGTGCAGCGGCTGTCAGCTGTGGTCAGCGGGCTCAGCAATAAAATGCCTGGGGCATCTTGCCAGCGGTGAGGACTGGCCCTGCAGGGACCGTGCCAGGCATGCGGGCAGCATCATGGCACCCAGGGGGCACGGGGTGTCCAGGGGGCCCCCGGTCTGCTTGGCTGAAAGGAATGGCTCTTTGTGCAGAGGGGTGTACAATGACCTTGGGGCTGGCAGTGGGGGACGCCCCGCCCCCACAGTTCCAGAACCCCCAGGGAATGGGTCGGGGCCAGGTGAGGGAAGGCCTGAGCGGCAGTCGCGCTCCCCTGCCACAGCCCCACTTAGGGTGCTGGGGTGTGGGCTGTCTCAGGAACGCCTCTCCCAGGGAGCGGTCTGTGGGTGTGGTTGGTGTCTGGGGCCCTGGCTGCCCCCGAGGCTGGGGACGGGGGTGTGGCCATGGAGGAACAGTGGGGAAGACCCCCCATTTTCTCCCACCCCCTGGGGTTTAGTGAGGGGTGTCTTAGAAGCCTCAGCTCCACCGCCCCAGTGCTGTGCTGGGGCTGCCCCTGCCAACTCAGGAGAGCCCCACACACATTTTCAGGAAATTTTGCAAGGTAGAGGTTAAATTCAGCCATGGTTCAAAAATATGTCGTCTTACATGTTCCAAACTCATCATGTCCTAGTTTTTCTACTATTATCTGTGCGCCTGAGACTAGTGTGCTCACCAGGAAGGGATACCCGATGGTGGCTACGGGGTCTCTCTCCCCAGTTCTGCCCCATGATGTCATGCGAGCCCCTTGGGGTCAGCCGCAGGGGCTGTGTGCACCCCGGAGACCCGCCACTCCACAAATTGGGTTTCCCACCAGACACCAGGTGTTAAGCATTTATCAACATAGCACAGTTTCTCCCTCTTCCTCACCCCGACAGCTAGGCTATTGTAGTCTCCCTTCTGAGGGTCCCTCGGAAACAGCCCACACACCCCATGGCCTGGGCTGTAGTCTGGGTCACTCCCTATCAACTCCCTTCCTTGGCCGCTCGGCACAGTCCTGCCCCCTCCAAGCCCTCTGCCCACAGTGTCCGGAGAAAAGCCGCTCGCTGCCCCAGTCCCCTGCTCAGGATAAAGCCGCCTTCTCAGCTGGGGTCGAGGCCCAGCGCTGGCCGCCGCCAGCCTCACGCCTCTCACTGCTCAGCTCCCGCCCGGTCCTCCCTGTGTCTGGAGTTCCTCATCGAGGGGGCCTGGAGCCTTCCAGGGCCTGTGATATTTTCACCGATGGCCGCTGCCCTTGACAGAGGGTGGACATGGGTGTGTGCAAGCAGGAAAGGGGGCCTAGCTCAGACGCACAGGTCGAATGTCCACACCGATGCATGTGACATTTCACCCTAAGTGATGGGCTTGGCCGGGATGGGGGGGAGGGGGGGTCACAGGCTGAGGCTGGCTGGGATTGGGGCCCAGAGCTCAGAGGTCAGCGTGGTGCCACCTGCCACCACCATGTCCCAACAGGGAGCTCAGTTCACACCTGGCCTTCCAGGTTGTTAGAAAAGTGGGGGACAGGACACATGTCTTATAACTCTACCTCTTAGACTGGGGTGTGTGGGCCTCTCTCACTTGACCCGAGCCCCAGGCTCTGCAGACTCAAGGGCGGGCCCGGCCCCACCTGCAGAGTCTTGCCCTGTGGCTTCATCTGCCCAGCGCCGGCCCTCAGGGCACCGCCTCAGTCTGTGGTCACCACAGTGACCAGCCAGAGAGGAGGGGGACATGAGCCCAGGTCTGGGGGGTTTGTACAGGACCTGCACACCCTCCTCCAGGGGGCTGGCTCCAGCTCAGGAGAAGCACCACGTTGGCAGAAAGCGGCCATTTAGTCCCTGGAAAGAGCTTATCTTGGTTGAATTCTCCTAATCCTCTTGGAGGATTAAAGCAACTCAATGCTCCTCCCTTGATAATGCCGTTTAAGGATTTAATAGGCTCCAGGCTTCCCAGACAAAGCCGGCAACTTTCTTCCTGACTCTGGGTGACCTTGGTCTGTGGCTCCCTGCCTCCCTGTTAGGGAAAGGAGTTGGTGGGGGTCTGTGGCCCTGAGGTGTGGCAGGCCTAGGGGCGGGCAGGGCCTGCCATGGTGCGCGTCAGTTTGAAAAGCTTCTCATCGGGCTGCAGCGGGAGTCTCAGCGCAGGGGGCCAGTCATGGGACTGAGGCCACTGCCACAGTGGCCGGCCAGGGAGGGGGATCCAGCTCGAGCCTGTGGTGTCAGTGCCGTCCTAGGGACTTTCGCTGGACCTAGCTCGTGGGTTTCTTCATGGATGTCTCTTAACTCAGGAAGATCAGCTCAAACAACTGCAGCCACTTACATGTCATGAGCTGAGAAGGACGCTCTGAGGTCTGCCCAGAAGAAAGACCAGATATGGAGAGAGAGGTAGAGCCCTGGCAACAGCATTCGGATTGCAAATACCCTGGATCCAGTCTTACCTGGCACCCACACTCTGAGTGAGTAGTTTCCCTTTTCTCATAAAACTGTTGGAATGATATCTCTGCTGCTTGGAGCTTCCACTCGGACGCACCTATTGTCAGGAAGAAGTTCATAGATTTCATTAGCTCCTCAGTGGGGTCCCCAATTCTCCCCAAAGACTAAGCAGCCTGAAATAGATTATTTCTGACTCTCCATACTCAAATCTCTCTGCAACACGAGACAACATAATTGTGGTGGGCTCAGTATCAGACTACCTGGGACGTCACTCTCTGTTCTCCCATCTACCGAGGGCCTTGGGAGGCGGCCTTTTATGGGTCACATCAGCGGGGTCCTTGCCTCTGGCTTCTGGTTGGATTGGCCTTGCCTCTGGCTTCTGGTTGGAGCCACCGACAGGAGACTGGTGGGGAGGGAGGAGGGGGAGGGCGGGGCCTTGCTTCTGAGACTTCCTCCCAGTGAGGTCACCTGGGCTGCCAGTGTCCCTCAGCCATTGGCCACGGTTTCCCGAGGTCCCTCTCTGCAAGACTCTCTCATTCCAGATTCAGATTTCTTTCCCCAGCTCTCTGGGGCGAAGGCTGGTGACAGCTGCTCTGTGACTGCCCCGATTCCACAGGGTTCCTGTAGTCCCTGACTCCCTGCCACATTCCTGGAAACAGCCCCTTGAATTATCCTAAAGTGAGCGCATATGTTTTCTGTTGGGACCTGGGAGGTACAAGAACCATGAAACCAGCCAAATGAAAATGGGGACTTGCTATGTAGGCCCTGGGTGGAGTGAGGGATGACAGAGGCCGGATAATTCACGTGTCTCTGGGGAGCCAAGTCATTCTCACACTCTGCTCCCCCATCTGGAACATGAGATATTGATTTAAAAGAATCAAAACTCCTGGGCCATCCATTCCTGAGGGCAGCATGTTATATAATCATAAATTTTAACTTCATATCACTTATCACTGATCAAGTGATACAAAAAATGTTTAAAGTGATAACATCCGGTGATGGTGAAGGTGTGGGGAGAGGCACTCTTGCATCTGTAAGTGGGAACATGCCTTGCTGCAGCCTTGCAGGGAAGTAGGAATAGCTTTCGGTTCTTTGTGCTACGTAACCACCCCCAGCCCCCCCGAGACCCAGAGCTGAAACAACAGCAGCTGTTCATTTTGCACAGGGATCTGGAGGTGACTGGGCTCAGCTGGGTGGTTCTTACTGCGTCTCGTGGGTGGTCATGTGTGGGTGGTGGCTTTGCTCTCGTATGTTTGCTCAGGGCTGAGACGCGACAAAGCTGGGACTTCCTGGTTGTGGTCCCCTCCTGTGTGGTCTCCCCAGTATGGTGGTCTCACAGGAGCTGTACTTCTTACTGAGAGGCATGCTGTGGGTCAAATTGTTAAATATGCCCAAGTCCCAAACCCAGTACCAGTGGAAGGGAGCTTATTTAGGCCCTATTAAGAGGAGGTCAGGCCACGATGGGGTTTCCTATACTTGGGGGTGCGTGTGTGAGACAGAGATCAGGGAGGCTTCTGAAGAGGGAATGCTTAGGCTGAGACAGGCAGGGGCTGCCGGGAAATTGGGGCCCATTGCACAGAAAGGGCATTCTTCTAACTGCAGGAGGCAGGGTGGGCTGGGCTGGGGGTCAGGTCAGGACATGGGAAGTTGCAGGAGACACAAATCCAGCTCCTGTCACCAAATCAGGGCTAGGGCCACGGTAGAGGCTGCCCAGACACGTCTGGGACCAGGGACAAGAACACTCTGCCTGTCGGTGGCCGCCTGCAGCTGCTAACTCACAGCTCCCCACCTTCACCTCCCCGGAGGCTTGGGCCTTTGCTCTCCATTCAATGTGAAAGTCCCAGGGAAGAATCCTGACTGGGGCACAAGGCTGCTCGATGGGGAGGAGGGCAGGTGGGTAGACCGATGGCCACATGTCTGAGGTGCAGGGGTCTCTTCCCAAGAAGGGGGGGCTGTTCCAGGACAGTGTAGTGTCCCAGCATTCAAAGTGATCGAGGGTACGCTGCAGTATCTAGAAGATTCTTCAGAGGGAGGAAAGAACCTAAAATTCAGCAAAAAGAGTCTAAGAGTTAAGTAGGAACAGAGCCCTTCCAGTCTGTTCTGGTGCCTTTGATCCTTACCGGTATCGTCAGTTCCATGACAACGGGGACACAGGCACTTGTAAGCTGAGAGTGATTTCCGTAAGTAGTGAGTTTGTGTTTTCGTCACTGTGAATCCTCCCCAGTGACTGTTCTCCAGGGCCATGGTTGGGGCGTGGGGTGGTCTCCTCGGGGCCTGGAGCCTCCAAGAGTGGGGACAGTGCCAGGGGTGGACCCTCCACTCAGGCACCCCACCCAGGGGCCGCCTTGATTCTGTTGTGTAACTTCACTTCTGCTCTGCCCCACTCTCCCTCCTCTTGGGAGAAGAGCCATTCTTTGCTCTTCAAGGACATTTGCAAGCGAATTGGCGCTGTGGAGACATGTCCTCCATTCACTCAGCCTGGAGTTCACCGGGAACCACGATCTCCAGCCTCAGAGGCCACACAGACACACAGCACGACACCCATGGTGATGCGCTGTAACATACAATAGGCATAACTCTTTCACGGGCACACATGAACATGGACATCCCAACATGCAGAGAAGGGCACATACACCCCGATGCATGCAGATGACACAGACATACACACACACACAAGCCATGCAGACACACCCGGATGCAAAGGCGTCCATATAAACACACACAAGCGTGAGGGCCCCCCACCTCCACCCCACCCCAGTCTCACACAGACACTGGCACTGAGCAGAGGCGGGTGGGGTGAGAGCTGACAACCAGCTGTCTCATTTGCAGCAGTTGCCAATTTTCCTGGTGTAAATGCTCCCACTGGGAGGTCTGCAGCGGCCTTGTGAAGTTGCTGCCTGTGGAACTGGGAGGGGCCAGTCCAGTACCCCCAGTGCTGATGGACACACAGAAGTCACGAGAACACACACACACACACACAAACACACACACTCATAGACACATATACACACAGACACTATGGGAACACACATGCACGCGCACACACCCCTTCCTGAGACTCCCTCCGTTCTCTCCTGTCTGTGTCAAGTGGTCCTGGAGTCAAACCTCGTCTTTGATCCCATTTCTCAACCTCCCTGGGCCTCAGATTTCTTGTAAAACTGGGAAAACTCTCCTGGTGCTGACAGAGGGGCTGTGTCTTAGGGAGCGCCCGCTCTGGTCCTGGTGCATGGGGGCGCTGGGTAAAAACAGGGCGGCCTCGGAGGAGAGGAGCTCCCTGGGAAGCCTGTGCACTGTAGAGTCCGTGCCTGGCAGACTCCGTCCAGCCTGGGCTTTTAAAAAAATGCAGAGGGGTCTTTCTTCTGAGCCAACTACCACCCTCTGCTCGGCTCTCAAGCGAGGCGGCGGGCGACCCCCTCCTCCAAATAGCAGATGCTCCCGGAATCGCAGCCTCCCAAAGTGCAGACCTCGCTGAGGGGCATCCTCGGAGTGGCTTGCAGAGTCTCTGCGGGGTCCCTGACCTGGAGAACAGGATCAGTAGCTCTGCCTCAGGGGAGGAAAGTGGGCACTTGTGGGTGGAGGACGAAGGAACGAGCCATCTAGAGCCACCGTGATGAGGAGGCAGATGTCGTGATGCTGTTTAGACGCCACTGCCCGAGCGTCCTTGAGGAGAGAAGCAGGGCGCTGGCTGGCAGCGCAGCTTCGGGGCAGAGTGGCAGGCTGGGTGGAGGGGCCCAGGCCTTCAGGGAAGTAGCTGATGTCTCAGCAGTCAGGCTGTGGCCCCCCCCAGGGGCAGAAATGAAGCCTGTAGATGCCATCAGTTTGCTAGGACAGCGTTAATTAACCGCCCTCTCTCTCCTGCTCTCCTCCTCATCTCTCCCACCGCCCCCCCAGAGCCCCCCCACCAATCTCCCAACCCCCAGGGTCAAATCCGTATCTTCCTACTGTCAGTCCCTGAGACCTCCGCCTGGGGGCGCTCTCAGCCTAGACACACAGGGGACCGTGACTGCTGGGAGCTAACGGCCTGGTGGGTGATGAGTGGTGGTTGCTGGATTAACCCCGGCTTCCTTAGGCCTAGCGGTGCATGGGGGCGGCGGGACTGCTTGGAGAGCCTGAAACCAAGCTGCCCACCGGGTACTTGTCCCTGCCCCCCATCCCCCCTTCCCCCCCAGCCGCCAGGCTCATCCTTCCTTCAGGTTCTGTTTCTGGGGCCAACCCTGCTGAAGACAAGCTCCTCCAGGTGCCTGCCTGCTGCTTGTGCCTGGGCGGTTCCCGCTACCCAGAATCTCAGAGCCCGCTGTCCTGTGCTGGTGTGCTCCGACCGGGACGGAGCACAGTGCGTGACAGAGACAGAAAGGGCAGGACAGAAGCCCCTGCACCCACGGGGCGAGCCCAAGGCACAGCAGCCCAAGGCTCTGCTTCGAATACCTTGTGCCCTAGAAGAGAAAGGGAAGCTGGTTCTAGAGCCTGCACAGCATGAGGAACAGAGGGTGGAGCTCCACTAGGCAAGGGGGTGGTGCCAGCACTACTTGAGGGGCCTGACCTAGGACCGCAGAAACCTGGGACTTCACAGTTGAGTCTGGTTGCACAGAGTCAGTGAGACGCAGGCCCACATCCTGGAGCTGCGATCTGCCCCAGAGCACACTGGGTGTGTTTGTGTCTTAGACATTTGGCAGCAGGAGCAAGGCAGATGCCCCTGGGTGGACCTCCAGTCACCCTGCCAAGCAGGACTCCTTTCTTTAATATACGTGAACACCCACAGTGCACCAGGACCCAGTGCTGAGCACCAGGGATAGGGATGAAGCAGACATCACCCGTCCTCAGGAACGCCCAGGCTTCCAGGGAAGGCAGGTAAGGAGACCAGGTGGCTGTCAGCTGCCCTGGGGCCCCAGAGCTCTGGGGGGAGACTACCTGAGGCTGCGTTCAGGTCTCCCACCTTTTGCAAGGTGCATCCTATCTGAGAAAGGAAAGCCTGCTAGAAAGTTTACTGATCAGCTCAGATTGGCTGTTTTTTCTGAGGAACACGCTATTTGTGGTATTTCTGGGCTCTCTATTCTGTTCTGTTGTCTACTCTTTCACCGATACCACACTGTCATGATTATTGTAGCTCTGTAACAAGCCTTGAAGTTGGGTAACATCAGTTCTTCAACTTCGTTCTCTTACTTTATCGTATTGGCAATTCTGGGTCGTTTCCCTGAATTGGTTTGTTAATATTTATAAAATAACTTGCTGGGGTATTGTTTGGGATGGTGTTGAATCAAATTGGGAGGAAGAATTGGTGTCTTGACAATATTGATACTTTCTATCCATGAACATGGACTATCTCTCCATTTATCTTTCATCTTTCATGGATCATCTTTCATCTTTTCCATCAGAATTTTCTACTTTTCCCTATGTGAGTATAGGATTAATGAGTTAAGGAATTTTCCAGGTGGCTGGGGTCGCCAAGCATAGGTCACCTTGTATACTAGCCCATTAATAAAACCTACATGAGATAAAAATCATGTATATGACAGTCATGTCCTCAAAGGTATGTTTCTCCATAGACCCCTCTCTCCCCGGGCCCCCAAGATAAGGAATGATTGATGAGGCTGTTCTCAAGGATTAGTGACCAGAAGACTCCAGCACCAGGAACAAAAACATTCCTAAAGACCCCCTCCCATACTAAACAGCACTGGTTTTTTTAAATTGTTATTTATTTATTTTTTTACATTGTGTATTCCCCTTGGGTAACCCACCACCAATTCACCCGTGACCCATCACCATCGTCCCTTATGCCCCTCCCTTGCTGGGTGTCTCTCTTGTTTGGTTCTGCTATAGTCCTGTTATAAGTAAAACCATTTGATATTTTTCTCTTTCTTTCTGGCTTATTTCACTGAGCATTATCCCTTCTAGTTCCATCCAGGTTGCTGTAAATTGCAAGTGTTTATCATTTTTGAATGCTGAATACTATTCCATTGGGTATATGTACCATATCTTCTTGATCCAATCATCTATTTTTGGGCATCTGGGTTGTTTCCATACCTTAGCTATTGTAAACAGTGCTGCAATAAATATACGGGTGCATGTATCCTTTTGGATTAGTGTTTTTATGCCCTTTGGGTAGATTCCCAAAAGTGGTATTGCCAGGTCGTATGGAAGCTCAATTTTTAGCAGTTTGAGGAATCCCCATTCAGCTTTCCACAGTGGTTGGACCAGTTTGCATTCCCACCAGCAGTGTAGGAGAGTTCCTTTTTCTCCACATCCTCCCCAGCATTTGTTGTTGCCTGTTTTTTTGATGTGTGCCATTCTTACTGGTGTGAGGTGGTATTTCATTGTGATTTTGATTTGCATTTTCTTGATTATAAGTGATGTTGAACATTTTTCATATACCCGTTGGCCATTTGCTTTTCTTCTTTGGAAAAGTGTCTTTTTAGCTCTTCTGCCCATTTTTTGATTGGATTGTTGATGTTCTTTTTGTTGAGCTTTGTGAGCTCCTTGTAGATTTTTGTTATCAGTTCTTTATCGGTTGTATTGTGTGCAAAGATTTTCTCCCAATTAGTGGGGTGCCTGTTTGTTTTGGTGGTTGTCTCTTTTGCTGTACAGAAGCTTTTTATTTTGATGTAGTCCCAGCTGTTTATCTTTTCTTTCACTTCCTTCGCTTTGGGAGATATCTTTAAAGATTTTGCTGAGATGTATATCATGTAGAGTTTTGCCTATATTTTCTTCTATAAATTTTATGGTTTCAGGTCTTACATCCAGGTCTTTTATCCATTTTGAGTTGGTTTTTGTACATGGTGTGATGTAGTAGTCTAGCTTCACTTTTCTGCATGTAGCAGTCCAGTTTTCCCAGTGCCATTTATTGAACAAGCTGACCTTGTTCCATTGCATGGTCTTTGCTCCTTTGTCAAAGATTAGTTGTCCACAGATATGTGGATTTATTTCTGGGTTTTCTTTTCGGTTCTATTGGTCTGTATGTCTGTTTTGGTTCCAGTACCACGCTGTTTTAATTATTATGGCTTTTTTTTTTAAGATTTATTTATTTATGCATACAAGCTGGGGTACAGGCCAGAGGTGTGGGGTGGCGAGAGGGTTTACCAGAGACAGAGCGGGGAGCAGAACAGGCAGATTGACAGAAATACACTGCTGAGGGGAGCAGCGGGTGAGGCAGGAGAGGTCTGCCTCGCCATGTGGGCGTCTCCCTGGCCGGGCATTGAACTCGCGTCGCCGCTGCCGACAGCTCCACAGCACAATGCTTAACCGCTGCGCCACCAGGGAGGCCCTATTATGGCTTTGTAGTATAGTTTGAAGTCAGGGAGTATAGTATCTCCATTTTTTTTTTAGACAGAAGGGCTTTAGCTATTCTGGTTTTTTTTTTTTGTGGTTCCATATGAATTTTATCAATATTCATTCTATTTCTTTGAAGAATGTCATTGAAATTTTTATTGGGATAGCATTGAATCTGTAAATTGTTTTTGGTAGGATGGCCATTTTTATAATGTTAATTCTTCCAATCCATGAGCAGGGGATGTCTTTCCATTTTTTTGTGCTCTCCTCTATTTCTTTTAACAGTAAACACTGTTGGACTCCACCTCACTGTCACCTCGACAGGACAGTTTCTTTGGAAATGCTAGTTTTGCTGTCTCCTTTTCCTGTCACAAGGAAAAAATACTTGTCCTCAATGCAAACAATCTTGGCAGTGTCTTTTATTCAACCCAGACCCCCACCAGGAGCGTAAATCCATTAAATTTGGCTACTCTTATATATAGGTCTTGTACATATTTTGAGTATTTCATTTTTGGGGAGCTAATATAAACTATATTGTGCTTTTAATTTCAAGTTCGTTGTTCATTGCTGGTATATAGGAAAGCAATTTACTTTGTATATTAACTTTGTATTTTGCAACCTTGCTATAATTACCTATTAGTTCCAGAAGCTTTTTATGTTGATTCTGAAGGATTTTCTGCATAGATAATCATGTCATCTGCAAATAAAAACAAAGTCATTGACTTTAAATATCTCCTGTTTATAAAAAATTCAGATATATACAAAAGTCAAGAGAATAGCATAACAAGTCCCATATACCTGTCACCCAGCTTCAGTAATTATCAAGTCAGTCTTATTTCATTTGTACATACACACACAGCTTTCCCTCCTCCCCATTCCAGACTTTGAAACTCTGATATCATATCATCCAAATATATTTTAAGATATACTTCCTAAAATGGATAGTTTTGAAAACCATCACCATAATCACATGGGAAAAAATTGTTTCCTTCCTAGTATTGACTATTCAATCAATGCTCAAATCTTCCCAACTGTTTTATAAATTTTCCAAATTTTTATTTTGGAAAATGTCAATCTTATAAAATGGTTGAAAGAACAGGACCATGAGCACCAACAAACACTTCACCTACATTCATGCACTAAGTGTGATGTCCTGTGCTTTATTATTTACACATCATTAAAAAAAATTTATTTATGCATACGAGAGCTGGGGTGCAGGCCAGAGGTAGGGGAGGGAGGATGAGAGGATTCACCAGAGACAGAGTGGGGAGCAGAACAGGCAGATGGACTGAAATACACTGCTGAGGGGAGCAGTGGGCGAGGCAGGAGAGGTCTGCCTCACCATGTGGGAAGCTCCCTGGCTGGGGATCAAACTCGTGCTGCAGTGGCTGTGACAGCTTCATAGTGCTAGACTAAACCCCTTGTGCCACCAGGGAGGCCGTATTTGCACATCATTTTTTAACCATCCCAAACAAGTCATCATTACTGTAATTTTTTTTTTGTAGGGGTTAGTATGTCTTTATTCATCAACAGGCTTATCAATGTCTTTGCTCATAGCTGCTCTTTTATTTTTTATTTTATATAGTGTGTCTTTTTTATTCTTGCTTCTTTTATATGCTTCTAGAAAATTATTGCAATTATTCATTCATTCAGTTAGTCTTTCTTGCCCTTTTCTTATAAATCCCACTCATTTCATTAATTACTCCGTGTTTTAGATCTCTGCTCTGGTTGTGAGTGACATCCTGTTACTGTTAGCGTGGATTTCCTTCAGCATTGTGCTTTCTGAGTAAGTAGAAAACTATGGGTTTGTCAGTACTATTCCACAGCCACACACTGCGGTGAGCCTTCTTAGTGACCCAGCATAGGTTTTTCTGGGTTTTCCAGGCAGGCACTGCCTCCTCCTTTTCAATATTTTTTATTTTGTTTTAAACTGTGATTAAAGAGGCATGACAAAATGTATTTAACCACATGACGTGTATAGTGAGGGCCATCAACTAGATTCACGGCGTTGTGTAACCATCACTATTACCCATGTCCAGAATTTTTCATCATTCCAAATAGAAACTCTGTACCATTACTCAACCGCTCTCTCTCCTCCCCTGGCCCCTGGCCCCCAGCCCAGGGCTCTGGACATAGCAAGTGTCCTGAGTCTTCTCTGGGGCCAGCAGCCAGAGCTATTTTGTCCCTTGTCACCGGGCAGCTGTTCAGCTACTGGTGTTTGGCAGTTTCTGTTCCTACTGTCCATCTCACACAGAGTCAAGGTCCAGCCCCAAGCTGGGGTCTGGATTTGGAGCCCATATCCCAGGCTGTGCATTTCCCAACCTGAGACTCCTCCTCTGAGCTCGGCTTTGCATTTGCATTTATAGCTGGGTGGCTGTGTCCACCAAGTCCGTTCCTATTGCTAAAACCCTCCACGTCCCTCCTCCCAGCCCACGTAGCCTCCCACCGGGTTTTTCCGTTTACAGGGTAGAGATGACCATGTCTCCTCCCCCGTTGAGATTCGGGCGTCTTTTGAAAAGCAAACACCATCTCTATTCCATAACCAGTTGAAAGATAAAGTCAGGCAAACACTTAAAGAGGATCTGAGAGCCAAACATGAATTTCAAGTGACAGCTGGGTAATCACATCTTCTCTTAACTGGCCTGTTTCTTTACCAGGTTTTATTTTAAGCACTTCAGAGCATTTGTGTTGCTATTGCGAACCTTTGCTCATAGCTCTCCGGCAGCCAAACTCTCCCCCGGCTTATGCAAATATAAATCCCCCAGAAGGCAGCCCCCACACAACTGCAAGTGACTGAGAGGCATATTCCACAGCCAAAGCCCTGCGTTTCTCCCCCCTTGGGAGCGATCAGGCCGGAGGTCCGGGCCGGGTGCAGGCAGTGAGGCCCTCCGCATCCCTTTGGAGGCAGGATATGTGGAGTGTCTCTTCCCTCAATTTTTAAAAATACGATCGTTTCAGAGATCTTCATTGTAGCCCTGGATTGGGGACAATATGAACTAATCCTAATTCTCAGATGCTGAAGTGGAAAACTGGTACAATCCTTGGGTGGTCTCCAAACCTGGCTGATTCACCCCTCCCTCCTGCAGGCACCAGCTGACCCGAGTTTACAGGTGGAGACCATTTCCCCGCCCTTAGATCTACCTGACCTTCTGTAAGAGGGTGGTCCTCAGGAAAAGGGGAGTGTTCCAGGTTCCCTGCCCCACCCAAGGGAGGGTGTTGCTGAGCAGGAGAGATAAGAAGCTGGAGGAGAGAAAAAAAAAGGCGAGAAGGAAGGAAGCAGGATGGAGCCAGAAGCACACGGAGCAGAGAGACATGTGAAGAAGCTGCACTGGCCTGGACTGACTGAGACATGTGGGTGAGAGACCCGTGGGGAGGCGAGTATGGCAACGTTGATCTTGATTTTGCCCTTTTCCTCACAGATTGTGTTTCTGAACCTTTTCTATGGGTCCCTGCTGAAAGGTGTTTCAGACTCATATGGCAGGCTTTCAGGCCCTGCTTTGGGCCAATCCCATTTGGGTGGACTTTTTCCCACGAGGTGATGGGTAACTTTGGGTGCTTAGTTTAGAAACTATTATTCTTTGTCTTTTCTGTATTATTACACTAATTGTATTAAACTTTCTTTTCCACTTAAGGTCTTATATGTTTTAGCTTGATGCAGCGGATGGCAGATCTATTTAAAAGGGGCAGGTTTGGGGGTTCTGGAGTGCCCCTCTCCCGGCCCTGTAACACTGCTGACTTGTTTTGGCCAAGAAAATTAAGTCAAAGTGATGCTGTGTCAGGTTTTTGTGGGGGGAGGGGCAGGGGCAGTGGGATCTTCTTAGCACATTGTATGCGGGAAACGTATTTATGCGTTTTACGTTGATCAGTAGTAGAGTGCGGGACACGTGTTAATACGTTTTTTATAGACTAGTGGTAGAATGCAGGTAACGTATAAATATGTTTATTTTTATACTTTTTTTTTATACTTAAAAAATTAGCAAAAATGGCCCACACCACCTGTTAGCGCGCGATAAAAACTACCCGCAAACAATGTGTTAAGAAACCTGGTAGCTGCTGGCTTTTGCTCTTTGGAAGTCAGCCAGTAAGAACTGTGACTGCTGGATGGCACCGTGGCACCAGGAAGCCCAGACCGCTTTGTGAGGGGCTGCGCCCTCAGCTGTCCCAGCCAGGAGAGGGAAGAAGACTTTCTGGCCAAAGGAGAGCAGTTGGGGCCAGCCAGATTGTAGAGTTGTGAGAAACGCACATGCACACACACACACCCGCGCACGCACACACACATCCCCCTATGTAAATTTTATTGAGGGAACATTGGTTCACAACACTATGAAGGTCTTAGATGTAGTTTCATCTTTTTTTCTAAGTAGCTGAGTAATAAATTGATATTTGAAGCGAAGTTTTGGGGGTGACTTGTTATGAAGATCTCCTTAACCATTTTAGAAAATAGTCTGGCCCTCTCTTCTAAAGCTGGACATTTATTTGCAGACCTATGTCCCAGCAATCTCCCTCCTACCCCAATCCTGGCATTAACCCTAAAGGAATGCCCCCAAATACTTACAACAAGAATGTTCTCTGTTTGTAATAGTCCCAAACTGAAAACAGCTCTGAAAATGTTCACCAGTGAGAAAATATGTAAGAAATGACACAATGTCCACCCAGGGAAGGGAGCACTCCCAGAAAAGGGAGCACTCCTGGAAAGGAAGCACTCGCAGGAAGGGATCATTGCTCAGTGCTGGACATACAGACCTGATGCTAGCAGAGCATGTGCTACACGAAACAGGTGCAAATGAATCTAGTGTGGGCTCCAGGATGTCGCTGCCCTTGAAGGGGCTTGTGAGGAGATGGGGGCGGTTCTATTTCTCTCTCTCTCCATCTGGGTCCCGGCAACACTGGCATTTCCACTCTGTGAACACATATCAAGGTCTAAGCTTATGCTTCAGACACTTTTCTGGTATGTGTATGTTACTCCAATAAAAAGCTTTCTTTTAAAATATAGAATATATGACACATACAAATAATATATAACATATATATATATGTAAAAACATATAGAAGTATAGAATGCACATGACACACATAAGCCACACATATATCACACAAAGCCAGGGCAGCTGCAATTCACATTCTGGTGTCTCAATCCAGTTCCTGGGCCTGTCGGGCATCCTCAGGATGTGGGCTCCAGGCCTGGGACGCTGTCTGGTGGAAGGGCCGGGAGAATGTACTCCCATGTTCCCAGGCTCGGGACACTCGCGCTGTAACAGCTGCACTACGTGCATTTGCCAGACACACCTTCTCCATACCGTGAAGCTGTGCCAAGTCACCTTTTTGCCTTTGTTCACCATTGCTCCCTGCACTGCCCCCCTCTTCAGTGGGAGTCTGGCTCTCAGGGATGTACTTTTCAAATGCAAACCACCAGCCCAGAGCTCGCTCCACCCCCACCCCTCTGAGGCTTTCACACTCAGGGCCCCAATCCCATCACCACCTAGGTACTAGACAACTGGGGACCCTCCGGCGCCCAGGTCCAGCTGGCATTATCCAAACAGCTGTCCTAAGCCTGCTCACCTCACCTTCCTGTTCCTTCCGTGGAAGCCAAGACAAAGCTCTTGACCACGGTCCCAACTCTCTCCCCGCCCCAGCGCTTCTGCTGGGCCTGCGTGCGAAGAGGCATTCTTTGGGGTCCGTGAGTGGTAGCTACGCTTCCAGGGGCGGGCATCTCCGACAGTTGGGCTCCCCAGGCATCTTCATCATCTTCACAGTCTGGCTCCTGCAGAGACCCAGACTGAGTGAGCGCGCAGGTGACCTGGCCCTTGGCCTGGCCCAGCTTCTCTGGACCTCAGTGTCCTCCGGTGGGAAGGGACACAGAATGTGGCACTGGGAGGGGCCCGGTCTCTTCTCCTGGAGGAGGTCAAGCAGAAAGGAACCAGGTATACAGGGAGAGATGCCCTGCAAGAGCTGTCTCGGAGGCAACCCCATTCTTGCCCTGGGAGTGGCCTCGGGGTTCCCACCAGCTGCTAGGGGACCCCTTCTGGTTCATCTACCTGTTGCTTGGGCAATGCACTGGCTCAGAGGCCTGGGGTCCACTTGGGCAGCTTAGTGTCCTCCTCTGCGATTGGGGGTGAGCCCAGAAGGCCCTGGGGCCTGTCAGTGACACAGGGTGTAGGATCCGGGGGAGGGTGCCGTGCACATCGTGCCAATCCCTTGTTGGCCCGAGGGCAGAGGTTATCGCCCTTGTCAGCGGCACGGACAGAGCCGGCATGGCACCCAGGAGGTTCTCCTTCAATGGGCCACGTTTACTGCCGCGCTCTGCAGGATGCTGTGTGGACCCTGGTGGAGAGCTGAGCGGCCAGCGTTGGAAGAAACAGTCCATCAGCTGCTGGGGCTGAACTCAGGTCTCCCTGTTGTGCTGAGTCTTTACCTGCTCATCTGGCTCCCTCCTCCATGCTGACTCTGCACAGCTGAAGAAGTTGCTTTGTTTTGCTGTTATATATGCTTTTCTGAATAAAAAATGCAAAGTATCTGGAAATATAAAAATCTCATTCTGGTTTACAACTATGCTGCGGTTACAGGCTCTGCCTGTATTCCTCAAGGTGAGGATCTTATGGGGCGGGTGGCAGTTGGACACCCACGGGGGGATGATGCCACCCTCCTGAGGCTCTGTGGGCCCCTTCCCATTCCTCCGGGGGGTGGGAACAGAGAAGCTCTTCCGGGAGCTGTGGTCTCTCGGGAACGGGTGGGGGTTGCCCTCTACTGACCTCTGGGAGGTCCTGCCCTCCAAAATACCTCGCAGTCTCCGCAGGCTGGTTAGTGACAGGCCCACCAGCCTTGGGGCCTGGCCCAGGTAAGGTGGGACCTCGAGCTGCCTCTGACAACATATTCACCCACAGATGACAAGGGCAGGAGGGAACAGCTTCTAAGACTCACTTTACTCAAGGGCTCATTTGAAGGCTCTCGATGAAAGGCAGCTTTGGACAGGGCATCCCAAGGGCATCATTTCAAAAGATGGTGGTTGGAGCTGGTAATAGCTCCTGTTTAATATGCACCTTGTTCTGTCAAGTTCCTTCACCCAGGCGGATCAGCTCCTGCACGTGGCCCCGGGCGTGCCTGCGCGCACTCGGCCTTGCTGCCCTCCTGGACTTTTAGACTGAGCCCTCAGGGGCCGGCTCCAGTGAGCCTGGGCACTACCAACTCAGGGAAGGTCAACAAGGGGTCAACTCACCTGCCAAGGGCAGCGCCTCTGGAGGAAGGGCAGCCGAAGCTCACTGCTCTCCTCCTGGTCTCCCGGACTGGAGAAGACACCTGGGCTGCTCCAAAGGGCCTCAAGTACATCTTATGTTAATTGCCGGGAAAAAAAAAAGAACTTGCTACAGTACAAAAAATGTTCTCCTTTTCAAAAACAGCACCCCAAAGTAGCTCACGGATGTATGGGGTCTTCTGTATTTCTGAGAAGCACTAACACCCTGAAATGCTGTTTCAGTCCTTTCAAAGGTCTCAAGGCCAGATGCAACTCAGAGGACAGTGACGAGCCCACCAGAAGGTCCCGTGCTGCCACCACAGGCTGGTTCTGTAGGGGAATAAAAACAATTTTTGGCCCTTGATGTAAAAGGAATGAATTCCCCACAACCAGCAGGGAAATCTGACTGAATTCAGTGTAAAGGAAGATATTGTTTCTAAAAGAAGCCGCCAAAATCGCGCTGCATTTAAATAACACTTTAATTAAAACATGAAGGCAAGCCATTGAGCCCTCCCTGCCACGCAGCCAACACTTCCACCCCTAAAATCAAGCTGCCTGGGGGTCCCAAGCGCACTCACCTGCTTGTCAGTCTCCCATGTGTGGAGGAATAAATGGATTCTGGACGAAAATCTTTGTAAGATTTCAGTCAGGCTGCAGGATTCAGAAATTTTGCTGCAATATTCCAGGTAGAATTTCAGTGTATTTAAATATGGTACAAATGAGATGCATAGTCTGAGCAGGCGAATGAATGGGGGTGAGGGGGGAGGCCGGAGGGGGACCACCCCGGAATTTAACTTCTCAATGCAGCTATAAAATGCTGACAGCAACAGGTTTTCCAGTCTGATTTGTGCACGATGTAATCAGTGGGCACACCTACACGACTGAGACAGACATTTGTTCTTGCACACATTCACAAACTCACCTCCACTCTCTCACAGCCCCCCATTCCCCACACAACAGATTCACCTAAAAGAGAAATATAAGATGAAATATTCCAACTCAGTAAAGAATGAAAGTAAGGGGGGTGAAGAATCAAAACAGTCCCTTTAATTCTCAGCTTTAAAAAGATTTAATTTTTCCAAATGACTTTCCTGGTCAGATACCAGGGAAGGATAAGGGCTGACCAAGCCTCAAAATCCGATTTTTGCTTGTGCTTCACAAAATCCACAGAACGAAAAGGTACATTGGGCCAAGGATATGACATGGGTAAGGATACACACCAGTGAAATCTGTCTGCTTGGCAATTCACTACCATATGCTTTCAATACGAAAAAAGTTACTCACAAAAAAGGATTCTGTGTCAAAAGCCCTCTCCCCAAACAGAACAGCGATGGCCTGAGTGCACTCTCTTCACATCTCTGACGCTGCAGAACCAAACAGGATCTTTTTCACCATCCACCTCGTGTTTAAGAATTAAGTACACTTACAAAATAATTTATTTGGATTTTCAGCTTGCTAGCTAGTGTCACATGTACATTTTAAACGAAGGTTCTGCCATTCTCTGCATGCAAAAGATGGGGTCTACAGAGGTTTGGGGCAGCGGACCTATCCTGGTCACTGCCATTCCGAAACTGAACAGCAGCAGGATGAAGAAGAACCATTTTCCTGTCATCACTGATTGTCCCACTTCCCCTTGCTGAGCTGACCTAGGCACGCCCAGTCTTTCTGCAAGTGCTGAGGTCAGCATGGGGCCCACTGAGAGCCATGGGGGAGTCAAGAAGATCCTTTCTCTTTCTCCTCCCCAAACGAAACTGAGCAGGAAGGGCTTGGTAAAATTCACTGTGGGGTGCGCCCGACACAGGGGCAGCGCCCCGCGGCTGCAGGGGAGACCAAGAGCAGTCCCACACTGCCCAGGAAGGGGACTCGCTGTGGGATGAGGGTGCAGGCCCAGGGCTCCCTCACCTCTGTCCTGGGGGCAAACCACCTGTCTCTGGGCCACCACAGCACAGACTCAGCAAGTCCCCCAACCTGCAGCGGCCACTCACAGGCTGTCCATGGTTCCGCAGAGAGCAGGCGAGGCGGGGATGACAGGGAGCCATGGGTGCACTCACATGTGACTGACGTCCACTTTGCCTTTCCCACCCAGCTTGGTGCTCAGGAACCAGAACTGAATGAAAGTGCTCAGTGTAAGTCCGTAAGACCAGTTTCTGCTTCAATGTTTATTGGCGCCTGAGGCCCAGCGCCGAGCTGGGGTGCAGAACACGCGTGGAGCGACACTTCACAACAACCCTGGGCAGCAGCGTCCTGCCGTCCAGTCAGGAAACCAAAGGTCCAGGGTGAGCCGCCCCAGCCGCCCACCAGGAAGGTGGCAGAATCGGGGACTGAATTCAGTTCTTTTTTTAACTCCAGGTTCAATCCAACTCTTGGTTCATTTCAGAAAATACAAAAGGTTTGGTCCCATCCATACAGTTTCTTAAGTTTCCAGGTTTTGTTTCCTCCCCCTCAATCATCTTTATCCTAAAGTTTGGAAAAATATTACATAAAAATTAACATTGGTGTCTAGTTGGGAGTTCAGTTAGTTCACGCAGGGCTTTGGATCAGCTGGAGTCCCTTCTTAACCAGCCTCAGTCATGGCAGTAAGAGTTCCACCAGCGACACCTCAGTGGCCTCCTTCCTCTCCTGGTGCCCCCACAGCCTCAGCCCCGCCCGGACGCTTGGGTTCAGTCCATTAGACTACAAGGTAAGAGGTGTTCGTGGCAATGAAACATAAAGGGAAAACGGAGGGTGGAGACCTGGCAACAGCACCCTGTCAACAACACCCCCCCCCACTAGTTTACTCCAATAAGAACTCGGCAGGTTAAGTCAGACTCCAGGCAAGCAAGGGCTTCCAGAACCCAGAAGCACCCTGCAGGAAGTGCTGACCTCACCTTCTAGCCTGCTGGCCCCTGGGAGTGTGGGGGGTGGCCAGAGGACACAGGACACAGCTCACTGTTCCCAACTGCCCATCTTAAGGTGAGGAAACAGACTGAGAGAGGGAAGCGAATCCCGCCCCTTCTAGGACTACCGATCCCAAGGAAAGAGGAAACTGCATGCCTCTGACCGTGAGAAACCTGGCCAGGTCCAGCTGACCCCCAAATCGCAGCACGCGTCAACAAACAGGCACCATGACCATTAGCATTCTAACACAAAAAGGGAAATGCAGTTCTTTCTTTGGTTGTCAGGAAACCCTACCTTAGGGTCCTACATCTATCATGTACACTTTGACACTGGATTTCACCATTGACACTCACTCTGGCCAGATGAAGAGGAGAGCAAAGACTTGAGAAAGAGAGAGAGAGAGAGAGAGAGAGAGAGACAGAGAGAGAGACAGAGAGAGAGAGAGAGAGAGAGAACATTCCAGGTCCTACGTCCCACGACTCTGGTGCAGGCAACTGCCTGCTCACTGTTAGAACCTGCATCACTACCTACCACGTCATCGAGGATCCTCGCCAGGTGGGCCAGACTTTAGAGAGACGGGCAGTCCACGCCCACCTGGCCTCCGACTAAAGCGGAACTTGATATTGCTGCTGTGACCAGCTTTCCTGAAGCTCTCGAGGCAGCCCGTGTACTGGGGACTTCACCTATAAGCAGCCCAAAGGGCAGACAGACACTGGGCGCGCATCCTTGGGCAGCCAGTTCAACCTCCCCTCCCCTTTCCCTTGTAGAGGCCACTCAACTGCTACTGCCACGACGCGCATGACCCTACACGGACACTGGACCCTCCTGCTCACACGCGCGACGAGGTAGAAAGGCCGTGCAAACACAACACGCACTCTCTGGACTTCACCCTTGTCACCATTCTAAAGAACCCACGATGAGCTTCCAAGCCATTCACTTCCACTTAAATTCCCTCAAAATTTAACTGCTGTGTGTCTTGATTTGGAATGCAGAATTTGAGGTATTTGAGGTTGTCTTAATTTCGAAAAAATGAAAAGGGAAGCTAGGCAAATACTGGAACTTGTGACCACAATCTCTTACCACTCTGCTGAACAAACTCCGTAAGACTGGACTAGAAAAGGCACATGTCATCCGGTACAGCAGGTCTTTACAGACACCTCCTCTCGCATTTCTACCTACTGCTCCTGACACAGGCAGGAGGAAGGGTCCCCGACAGACAGCGGAGCTCAAGGTTAAGAGGATAATCCGGGTACCCATCACATTTTAACTCTGGGCTTCACAGGGCACAGGAATAGTTATAAACTTTCCCTAAAAAAAAAAACAAACAAACAAAAAACACAAAAAACAAAAAAAACTAAACCACAGTTATTCAACAGGAAGATTAAAGACTAGATAATTTAATTATATAAAAAACAAAAACCACTTTCTTTTGCTCCTGTATTCTAAACATTCTTTCATGTTCACTTGCTGTCAGAGGTAAGGTTGACAATAATTAGAAAGAACCACTCTCTTCCTACGCCCACATGAAAAACAAGCCAGAAACAAAAGTCCACCATGGAAGAAATCTCAAAATAACCTAATTTGGAAAGAATTTAATTAACAAAATAAAGTGGGGGAAATGGTCCAGGAGGGGCTCTGGGGAGCGAAGTCTCCTCCCCGAGGCCAATGTCCGGCCTGGCCCTGGCAAGTCCCGGGGGCTCTTGGACCTGTCTGAGCAGAACCAGCCTCAACAACCAGAACCACTGCATGACGCCACCTTCTCCTTGTATTTTGCTCCTCACTATATACAGATTTAAAAAAACCAACAACTGCAGTTTGTTATAAAGTGGCTTCTAGCACTCCTACGCTGGCTTGGCACATTAATGCATGCAAAGCAAGGAGAGTTCAAGGGCTTCACCAAACAGTTAATTTTGGCAAAAAGAGAAAACAAACAAAATGCTAAAATTCATAAGCAGGATTAAAAGCCACTGAAGTGAAAACAATGTATTTCTCAACAGTATGGAATCAGACTACTGCTACAATCTTTTTTTTTCTTTTTAAGTCTCTGCCATCTTCTCCCCCAACTCAGGTCTAAGTTCATAGCAGCATAACACAAAGTCCTCTGTCAAGCCAGTGTTCTCTGCTTCTGGGGTCAGAGTTCACAGGTCAAGGTCAGTCAGTCCGAAGAATCATGGGAGGGTGCTCGCTGTCTTCCTCCAGCCGCAGGGCCCCGGTTTCCTCTTCCAGGCAAGTGCCACCAGCTGCACCCAGCTCGTCTGTGTAGGCTGCATAGGGACAAAGAGACAGCATGTCCACCTCGGGGCCTGGGGACAGAGAGGGTGACCCCAACAGCCAGGCCTGAAGTTGGACTTGGGGCACACAGGGTGTTTATAAGTGGCTGCCCACAGCAGGACTGCATCTGGCTCTCTCTTCTGACACAATCCTTCGTGGTCCCAGGCAGCTCAATATGAAATCAAAATTCCTAAATGTCCAAGAGACGCCCGCACAGTGACCAGGGGCTTCCCAATGACCAAATCTCTTTAGTGAACAGGGAGAGTGGAAGTGCCTCCAGACTTGGGTGTGCGGGACGCTGTCAAGAGCCAATGTGTGGCAAAACTGCACAACTGCCGGGCCTCCCTAGTGGCGCAGCGGTTAAGCGCTGCGCTGTGGAGCTGTCGGCAGCGGCAACGCGAGTTCGACGCCTGGCTGGGGAGATTCCCACAGACCTCTCCTGCCTCGCCCACTGCTCCCCTCAGCAGTGTATTTCTGATCTGCCTGTTCTGCTCCCCGCTCTGTCTCTGGTGAACCCTCTCGCAGCCCCACACCTCTGGCCTATACCCCAGTTTGCATGTGTAAATAAATAAATTTTTTTAAAAAAACAAAAAACTGCACAACCGCCCACTTGAGTTCAAGTTGACTCAAATTGAACTCAACTTTCCGGGGGGTGGAGGAAGATGGTTCCTAAGGAGTCAAACGGCCTGGCCTTATCGGTCTGCCTGTTGCAGCCGGTGGCCTTGAATGAGGCCCTGCTCCTGTGGCCCCGGGGTAAGGAGGGAGGGAGGACGGACGCAGGCCCGAACGATCACACAGCGGGCGGGTAAACACCCAGCGACAAACACTCAGGGCCCTACTTTAGTCGAGAGTGGACATGGCAGGGGGCGCTTCAAGTACACCCAAAGTAGCCTGAGCCACGATGAGGAGTTTTTCTTCAAAGATGAAGAAAATGAATCCGGCCTTGAGAGGCTTTGAAACTACACAGAGACAAGCTTGTCTGTGTCCTCCCCTGCCCCTGCCCAGGGGACAGCGGAGGCAGGCACTGTGACGGGGTGAACAGTAGCGTGTGAGAACCATGTCTAGGGGCCCGGCATAATTTACCTTCCAGGTTTGTGTCACAGCCCTTACCAAGTCTTGTCGGGGATGAAGGCACGTGAGTACCTTTGGCTACAGCTGTGCTGTAGGTCTGAGTGACTAGGGGGCAGTCATGAGAGGCCGAGTCCAAGATTTCGTTGGTTGTCTCCATGCTGCCGTCCAACCTGGAAAAAGAAGAGGACAATCAGTGACAACTGTCAGGTTTCAATGGCCACACTGCCTCGGGACCTGTGGGCCAGACCCGCTGCCACACACACACACAGGCCCTTGTTAGGTGGACACTCACACGTGTGCATCATACTCAGATGATTTTAAGTAAGTACCTGTGTAACTGTTCACTTAGATTTTTACATGACAGGTCTGATGAGAAAAAATTACAACTAGTGAGGCCATCTTATTTCACTTTTAAGCTTTATAATCGTAAGCAGAATTCTATATATATATAATATATATATATATATATAATATATATATGAATCATCCCCTACTTTTACCCTGCTTCTAAGAGAGTGAAAGCACTGTTGTTACCACCTTTGGAAACCTATCCTTCCCAACACCCATAAAAGGAACATCAGAAAATCAAACTGCCCTGATTCTCAATGAACCAATATTGATTCCCTCATTTCAAGATAATCTTGAAGACGTGCACCAAATTGTGGACGGCACTGCGTGTGTCATTCTGTTCTTGCAAAATGCTAAGTTCCATTCTCAGAGGATCTATAGGAAGAGGACTGGACTCCCAGTCTCCACAGGGAAGAGCAAGGCTGCACGTGGCCACTTCTACTCCCGTCTGCGCCGAGAGTGACCTGGGTCGCTGGCAGAGGTGTAGGAGGGCAGGAGGTCTGCCTGGCCCCATCGTCAGGCAGATTCAAATCTTGTCTGGGAAGTGGGGCTTCTCACCAACTTAGGCCAGCCACACTGGAATGCAGACTGGCTTTTGAGGAAATGAACACATGGGTGCCAGACAGAAGACTGACCACACAGGAAGCCCAAAGGAGGCAATGGCTGGTGTGAGGCCAACTCACTTGTGCTGTTTCATCAGGGTACACTCGCCTCCTTCCTGGGGGTCCAGGTTGTACATGTATAAGTATCCATCGGAAGCGCCGACCAGTAATCGAGGAATCTTTTGAATTCTAGTAAGAATAAAATGCAGTCAAACTCTAAGACCACACCTTTCACACACAATTATTAAACTGGCAACCTCCCCTTTGCCATTGCCAGGGAAGACCTCCCCACACCCGTGCAAATGTAGCTGTGTGCGTCTGCTGCGATTACGCACTGTACAGATGACAGGCCGCATGCGGACGGTGGCCCCTACACGTGGTCCAGGTGTGCTGCAGGCCAGCCTATCTAGCTTGTGTAATTTTGCTGGACAAAATCCCCAGAAAACAGAAACATTTTCCAGAGTGTATCTTGTAGTTAAGCGAAACACAAAAGAGGATGATGATCGTGCCCATGGTTCTATTTTTGGTCACACGTCAAAGCCAAGGAAGTACTGTGTGTGGGTAAACACCAAAGCCCATAGGAGAAGAGGTCAGAACAAACCCCTTTCATGGCTTTCCTCCTTACTAACATTTACTTTCATAAACTTTTCCAACTACACTGTAGAGTTAGATAAAAAGGAGGCCAAACAAAGAGTGTAGATTCATGAACCGTCTGTCACTGAATTTCCAGACATTCTGTTGCACACAGCCATACTGTGGACAATCCCAATGAACGTCTCAAGAACCCCTGTGCTTCTCTTCTGTACAGCAAAAGAGACATGAACCAAAACTAACAGACACCCTACCAACTGGGAAAAGATTTTTGCACACAATACATCTGATAAAGGACTGATAACAAAAATTTACAAGGAACTCACACAACTCAACAAAAACAAAGCCAACAACCCAGTCAAAAAATGGGCAGAAGAGCTCAAAAGGCACTTCTCCAAAGAAGAAAAGC
>PVIJ01003760.1:0-17705 GCA_004024925.1 Scalopus aquaticus
GGATTCTCACATGAAAGGCGCTGCTTGAGGGATAACCCGGATCAAATTCCCAACAAAGACCTTCACCCCGAGCGACGAAAAATAACAGTTGAGAGACTGGGGCCCCAAAGAATCAGAAACAGAACACGCGAGCCCGTGGCAGCCCACGACGCCCCCAAACCCCCGCGTGTGGGCACGGGGTGCACCCCTCCCTGGTCCCCAGGCGCCACAGGCAGAAAGCGCCTCTGTGTGGCTCCCGCATCAGAAAGAAAATTCACCCCGACACTTCCTTCCCGTCACCCCAAGTTTCCTGTCGGTCCTACATCCTTCACCGGGAGCGCACTCGGGGTCACTCCCCGCTGGGTCCCCACAGGATTCGAGTTCAGTTCGGGCACAGCCAGCTAACCGGCCTCCAGATCGCGGGCGAGACCTGGGCTCACCCCTGCGGGAAGCTGGGGGCCCCACCTCAGGGGCCCGCAGTCCCCGGGGAAGGCTACCTCTCCCTCCTCCCGCCTCCCCCACCCCAAGTCCGCATTTGAGACCCCGTGAGCACCCCCTCCCGCTGTTGGAGGAGCAGCTCCTGCGGGACAGTCTGCGCAGCGCCCGAGGGGCGGCCGGGCGTCTCTGGTGTGCTCGCGGCCTCCGGCCGGCCTGTCATTTTGCTCCCCGCTCGCACCCCTGCTCCCCGCCCTCACCGCAGGCTCTCGAGGAGTGGACTTGGGGCGCACAAGGCTCAGAGGACACGGCCCGATTTGCACAGATACCCCCCTCCCGGCCTGCACTGAGCCGCAGCTGGGCAGCGTCCTGGCCCGCGGCCACCGGAGCCTGCCGGCGTCAGGCGCTCACGGCGTGGACGGAAGGGGGGCCTGCGCAGAGGGGTGTCTTGGTTCCAGACCTGGGCTGCCACGAATTCCTGCGAGTCTGGAGGATCACCAGAGCTCTGTGCCCCCCATTCACCCTGGGCCCCCCCCACCTCGAGCCCACCAGGACGTGGAATAAATGTTCCATCAACCCGCCAAGACGAACGTGGACGCCCACCGCTAAGTGACGGAGCCAGGCTGGACCGGCGACCTACAGGGGCTCCAACTCTATTACATTCTAGAACGGGCAAAACGATGGGCACAGTAAGAAGCCGAGCGGTCACCTGGGGCCAGCGGGGGGTGAACAGGCCGGCTCTGCAGGTGCCCCTTGGGCCTGTGGTGCCCGAGAACAGCTGTTCCCCGCCCCGTCGCCCGCAGAGCCGGCATCACGGAGAGCGGGTCCCGCCGTGGGCTGAGGGCTGCGGGTGCGCGTGTCCCTGCAGCTGCAGCGCCTGTAGCAGGTGGACCCTCTGGTGGGGGGTGCTGACCGTGCATGGGGGGGCTTAGCCCCTCTTCTCAGTTTTGCGGCGGACCTACAATCGCTCTAAAAAAGACTTTTTTGAAAAGCTGCTTTGATGATGTCTCCGACAGCTCCGGCCGCAATTTCTGACTTCCTCATGCTCCAAGTGGGGCGGCTGTTCCAGGAGGTTTATGGGGTGAGGGGTGCCGCCCCCCACTGCATTTCTCCACATCCTCCTCTAGGGGTTTTGACAGACGGACTTGAATATGCAAATGCTCCCTTTTCTTGTCATCAACGGCATGCTTATCTGATTCCACTCTAATTGAAACTAAGGAGAACCATAGCAAGTTAATTATACTCGGTTTCTGCCTCAAAAATACCTGATAGGGTTTCAAATGCAAAAATTACAAAGAGTTCAGGCGTCAACGTGGCAGACCAGATGTCCCGTGTTACCAGCCAGGGTTCTGCATATCTGCTCGGTAATCAGGTTTTTAGAAATTGATTGCAATTTTTGTGGACTGCAGTGAAATCTGCGGATTACATAAAATGGGGATGTTTTGTATTTAGTTGCTAAGGAAAGTTCTCCTGAACCGAATAAAGTAATTGCAAACAGACCTTTCCTGTTACTTCTCTTTCGAAGATCACTCCTCTAACTCTTTGTAACTTCAGAGCTGAACCCTGAGCAGGAATAGCATGTCCAGATAATGAGACTTGTAAAGTGAGCTTTCTGCCACGTAACCAAGATCTTTCAGGTAAATATCACAGGGAAAAGCTGCCGGGAAACCCTTCAGAGAATTCACCCAGATACCTAAGAGGAGGGTGTTTTCACTCATTCATGTCCACGTACGCACCTTCCCGACTATGTAGGGAGTAGTTTTTCATGACTGATGGAAAACTTGGAGAAGACGCACCCCATTCCGTCAAGTTCCTCTGCGTTCAACTCATATTTTTCATACCAACGTCTGTTTACAATCCATACACAGACATATGTAAAACACACCCACCTTATATTTCTTATACCAACTTCTATTTATATTTTAAAAATATACTATATTCAATTTACATCTCATATATTTTAGAACATGTAACTAAATTGTTTGGAGTAGGAAGTTAGTAAATCAAAATAATAACTGCTCAAAATAATTAATTCCTTCGTAGACTGGGATTCTTCCGGGTTTCCCACGATTCACACGCCTTTTTCTTTCATCTGGCCGCAGTGCTCGCGTCGCCAACGGGCCCAGCAGTTTCTCCAAAGGTGCATGGGAAAGGACTCAGCATTTCCTTGAGTGTGCAGGTCTCTGCCCCTCGAGCCACTTGGGGAGATTTCCTCAGTCTCCCAGACATGGGGGTCACCCCATGGAGAGGTTCACACCTCAGAGCTCCCAAACACTGAGCGGGCCCTTCCACCCCGCCCTCGGGAGCCCCTCCGGCCTGGGGTGCTTCAGCTCTGCCCGCTCCCGCTCGCTCCTGGGTGAGACTGGTTCCTCCCTTTGCTCTGCCTCTTTTTGCTGCTGCTTCTTCCACCCCACCCCCCACCCCTACAGCCACGTCCACTGAGAGCCACCTACTCCAAACACTGCCCCCCCATCTGTCCACCCCACCTTTCAGACCCTGCCAGCCCTCGGTCCGCCTGGTTACCACGTGGCCCGCTTGACCCCCGAGACCCCACAGCAGCCCCCCGAGTTCCTTCTCTTCCTTGTTCTCACTCCATCACCCCGTGCGCGCTGCGCTTTGAGTCCGTGGCTCCTGAGTCAGCGCAGCCCGTGTGGTCAGTCCTGCCCTTTCACTGGGGCCAGCGGGGCGGGGCTGCTTCCTCCAGGGCCCGCCGACCCGGCCACGGCGCTGAGGCCCGCTCGGCAGCGCGCGCGGCAGCCGACACGGCTGACTCTGGGGTCCGTGTTCCCAGCCCGCCCGTGCTCGCTGCACCTGCGGCCCGGCCCGGGCGCATGAATCCAACCCAGATCCGCCCAAGCACAAAGACTAGGCGGCTGCCCGCGACGCGCTTTCCAAAAGTGGGGGACACAGCCCCTCTCCCAGCCCCGTGTCCTGCGCCCCCGTGATGACGGGTGACGTGCCAGCCTGGCCGGGCACCGCGGCTCCTCGCCGCCCGTCACCGCCCCAGGCTCGCGGGACGAGGCGCCCGGGGCCGGCGGGACCGCGTGGGCAGGAGGGGCTACACGATTTTGGGGTTCGGAAACCCTGCGCTTTAGGCCCGCGGGCAGTTTGGGGCTTCCCGGGTCCAGCACGCGAAACCAGGGCGCGCTGGGGGGCGGCTGCGCGCTTGCCGCGGGTGCGAGGGCTCGGCTCGCGGCCTGGCCCCGGCGCGGGGCTCGCGACCTGGCGGAGGGCAGAGGGCGTCGTGCGGCCTGGGGGAAGGCGGGGAGGGCCGGCAAGGGAGCCCTCGGCTGCGTGCAGGACGCCGCCCCATGGGAACCCCTCTGGCCTGGCCGCGCTGGCTCACCCCGCCAAGGTCACCTAGAGCCTTGTCTCCCAGGCCCCGCAGCAAGCTGCTTTCGGGACAGCACCGCGGCGGGAGGGGCGGCGCGTGCCCGTCTCCCGGACGCGCGCACTGGATGCCGAGCGCCCCGCGCCCGTGCCCCGGGCGCGCCAGCTAAGCCCTCCCCGCGTGGACGGCGGCAGCCCCCGCTCTCGGGATGTTCTCTCGCCCGGGATGTAATTCCACTCGCTCTTCCACTATTTCAAACAATTACTATTTTTTAGTTTGGAAGGTGCATTATATTTTAGGTGTCAGAGCAATCCCCCAAAGTATACACTGTCGCTGGACTATGTGACCCGCTTGCCAGTGCCTTTAGCGGGTCAGGAGGCCGAGGCAGAGCCAGGAGGTGCCGCTGCTATCCCGCTCTCCCCACGGAGGGGCTTTGTGTGGGCCCGGCCTTTCCCTGGCCTTGGGCTTTCAGCCCTAACATCTGGGGGCTTGAGAAACCGACATGCTCTCCTCTCAGCCTTCCACCCCAGCACCGCCCTCTCTGCCCTCTCTGGAACTCACTCCGAGAAGAGGGGTGCGGTTCTGGCTCCAGGAAGATCCTAGAGCAGGGACTGCGTGGCAGGAGAGGAGAGAACCTGCCGCGCGCTGCTGCTGGTGACAATGAAGCTATCGCCACTTCGCGTGCCAAGCAGGCTTGTCGCAGAGACGCGGGGTGTGAGCCAGCCTCTCCGCGGGCTCCTGGCTGCAGTCCACCGGCTCCGGGGGAACTCAGGGCTGAGAGTGGGGCTCGTGACTCAGAGTCACATCCTGCCGCTGACACGGGAGCGCCATCGAGGGCAGGCGTGCAACGGGGTGCTGGGCTCCTCCTCTCGGCAGGGACAAGATTCCCACCTTCTCCCCAGTCCCTGAGTTGGCAAACCTTCAAAAGAGTCAGGCTGCATGTGTTTCCAGAAGTTTCTCCTCTGCCAGCATCAGTGTATATCACAGAAGACCCACAGATGCACATGTGCGCACAATGGCTCATGTCTGCAGCTCTCGCGCTATTGTGTGCCCTCAGGCACACTCATGCAGCCATGCTCGTGCACACACACCCACAAGTGTGACGCATGCACACATGCACACAGCCACGGATGCAAGTTGTGCTCATGCAACACATGTATGCACAAGCACACGTGTGTGGCTACGTAACCCGGTGTGTGCATATGCACACACATGTGCGCACACGAGGACACACTAGTGTGCCAGTGTGCATGCTCATACACGTGCACACCAGCAACACCCATGCATTGTGCGCATGCTAACACGAGTGCACAGCCATGTGTGTGGCTCTGCGTGTGTGCACGCAACACAGCGGCTGACCAAAGCCAGCTGCTGCCCCAGAGGTGGCCAGTGACTCCCGAGCCTCCTGTGACACAGGTGCACCTGGGCCTGGCAGGCCCAGGCGGGCATGCAGAGAAGACCCAGTCCACGCCGCTGCCCTGGGGCTCCGCCTCTCCCTCACCTGCCAAGGGACAACAGGAGCGGAGCGGGGCCGGGGCTGAGCTTGGTCTCAGCGGCCAGATGCCCTCTCAGTCCTGAACGGGCGATCCCGTGCGAGCACTTCATTTCGAAGATCTCTTTGCACACCTACTGTGCGGCAGAGGTGTGCGGCATAAAAGGCGTGCAGCCTGAATGTTGTGCCTTCACGCCCCTTCATGCAGGCGGAGACGGACCCAAAGCACGTGGGGCGCGGCCTGTCTCGGGCAAGGCTCCGCACGCCTCTCCTCCTCCTGCTCATCTGAGCAGGCCTGCTCTCGCCGAGGCGACATCGCTCACCGCCCGCATGGGCCTTTCGGGGCGGGCGCTGCTGGTCCGCAGCCCTGCCTGCGCCGTCCACTCAGGGTGGAGCCGAGGCCCGGGGGGCAGAGGCGGCCGCGCTCCGTCAGGCTGTGGCGCAGGCACAGGACGGGCCCACGCGTGCCCAGGCCGCCACGAGGCCGCGGTCCCTGTGCGGAGCCCTCGCGCCTCCGTCACCAAGCTCATCGCCTCCTCACGGCAGGCGGGTGGGGCGAGGCAGACGCGCTCGTTCCCGGGGCACGCGGGGTGCGGAAGGCCAGCTCGTCCCGCAGCCGCCTCCCAGTCACCGCGCAGTGGCCCCGACGCGAGGGGGCCCCGGTCCCAGGCTCGGCTCTGGGGGTGCCAGGGTGCACCCCGCGGGGCGTCCTGCCGACTGGAACACCCATGGCCCCCTCCCCACCACGGGGCCCAGGGCCTGGGGCTTCATCCTGACCGCAGCCGGGGGCGAGCGCGGCGCTGCAGAGAGCACAAGCATCCCGGCTGCCCCGTGTGCCTGAGGTCACGCTCACGCCACGCCCTTGCGTGCTGAGTGTGCAAGAGCAGCGCTGCATCAGACGCACGGACAGACGTGACCGAATGGGACACTCCACACGGGCGACCTCACGCTGTGGGGAAAACGCAGGATGCGGCATCTGGATGTGGGGCGGGCCCGTCTCTAGTTGGCAGCAGGGGGGTGAGCCAGAGGCCGGGGGGGCGTGCGCTCCGCCCCGAGATGCCCTCTGCCCCTCGCGTTTTCCCAGTGACCTCAGCGGACTTATCTGCTCCCTCATTTCTCTTCCCTCATTTCTGTTCCTGAGGATCTTCCAGGAACTTGGTCGACTTTCTGGGGAGTAAGGACAGACCCCAGGGCCAGGCGTGGGGTGGGCTGAGGCCAGGGCCCAGCAGGGAAGGCCCCACAGCTGGGGGCAGCGTGCAGCTGCTGCCGCCTAGATGTGTGTCCCCCAAGCTGTGCTGTAGCCCCAGTCCCCAGCGTGAGGGTACTGGGTGGAGATTTTGGGGGCTAATTAGTGTTAGGGGACCTGTGAGTCTGGAGCCCAGTAATGGTTTTAAAGCGCTTAGAAAGTGAGGGGGCCACGGCCAGAAGAGACTCAGCAGGACCCAAACTGGCCGCAACGGAGAGAAGTGGGCGCTTGCTGGCAGGGCCGGGTCACCACAGCCGCGGAGCCCAGGGGACACAGCCCCGGCGCGCTGGGGGGAGAAGGGCGCGCAGGTAGCAGGGGATGGGGCAGGCTGGCACCGCCGCCTTTCCGAGAGAAAACCAGACTCCGAGATTCTATTTATTTATCTGTTCTCTGGCCAAGCACATGTTTTCCGCAAAAAGCCCTGGCGGGAGGGGCAGGGCTTCTGTCTTGTGACCGAGGCCGTGGTTTCCAGCCTCACGGAAGAGAAAACATTTTCCAAAAGAAACGTCTAATTTCGCAAAGACCCGCTTTTGCTTGCAGGGCAGACACCCGAATAGTGACTTCTGACGGGGACCGTATTCAGGCGCTCCCTGTACCCGGCGTAACTGAGCAGCAGCATGTGCGCGGCTCCTCGTTGCTTCCTCGGGCGCTCGCGGGGGGACGCCGCAGACGCCGGACACCCTGGGGGACGCCGGGAGACGCCCCCGGCTCCGCCCGCTCAGCCTCTCCCTGGAGACGCCCCCCAACCCCGCAGGGCCCCCCGCGAGGGCGGGTCGCGGCCAGGGGAACGCGCTGCCTTTGCTGCGACCTGATCTGCAGACACAGGTGTGGCGCGGGCGGCTGCCAGCCCCTCATCTAGGGCGGGCCCCCCACCGAGCCCCGGTGCCCCACGGCGGTGCCCGCGACGGCCGCGCTGCCGCCCCGTGAATGGAGGGGCCCTGGCTGCTCCCGCCGCGAGGCAGACCCCGACGAGCCTTTCGCCTTTCCTGAGGGGCTCAGATGCTCCAGCAACCGAATGGGGGTCACGTTCCCCCAGATTCACAGATGAGAATTTGAACCCGAGACCTCCTGCTTCCAGGCCCTGGCTCGCGCCTTCCCGTCTGCGGCCCCGGCGCCCAGCAGTTCCCTTCTCCCCGACACCGCCCGCCTTTGTCTCCCCCGCTCCAGGCGCGTGCTGACCGGTGGGGTCGCCGGGGCCGGTCAGAGGCCTCCGCCCTCCGCCCTGCCCCCAGGGCCCTGAGGCATGGAGGCGGGTCCCGGTGGCCGACCTCCAAAGGCACGGTCAGAGCGGGCGGCCGGGCGGAGGCCGGAGGCGCCCGGCAGGAGCCACAGCCAGGGCAGGGGAGGCGCCGAGCAGGGAGTCGCCGCCGCCGCCGCGGCCTGGGGCCGAAGGGGCGCCGGGGCCGCGCCTGCCCGCAGAGCCGCCGAGTCTAGACTCCAGATGTGCTCGGCTGCCCGGCCAAGGCGACCGGGGGAATATTCCTACCAGATGACGGCGGGCTCCGCACTGCCGCGACGACAGAGACGAAAATAGGAACAGAACACACACTGGGCAGGCTGCTCCGGGCAGACACACGGACACACGCAGCCCGCACGCTCAGTGCGTGCACTCACACCCACACACAGACTCGCGGCATGTCCACACACATACGCACACACACTCTTGCACACCCATACACATCTTCGCATGCATGAACGCGCCCACGTGTCGCAGGGTATGTGAGCACACCCACACACATGCATAGAGCCATGTGTGTGTGCAACACACGCACACACAATCACATATTCAATGTCCTCATCTGCACACACTCACGTGTTTGCATTTTCACATGCGTGTGCAGCCATACTCACCTGCATGGACCCTCAAGCACTGTCTCACGTGCACACACACATGCACACACACCTGTATGTGTGCACATGCTCACACACTGACACACGCGTTCAACCCACGTCCTCAAGATGCTTGTATGCAGCAGAGCACACACTTCCTTGTCTTTTCCTGCTGCCTGAAGGAGTTCCAGTTCAATGGAAGGTGATTTAAGACAATTAGACATCGAAAAGGAGCTGAAACGGAGTGTGTGTCACGGAGAAGACACACACAACTCATTTTCTGATTTTTAACCTTTACAAACAAAGCCTGAAAGTTTAAAAAAATGTTTTTTTGAAAATTTTAAAACACAGGACAATAAAGCATCACTCTGCTTTGAGAGGTGCGCGCTACAGTTGTGATAAAGCCTCAGAACAGCCCTGCATTACAAACATCTAAAGAGAGGTCTGCCCCACTTCCCTCAGCCCAAATGTTTGCTGGGGTCTCCACCCCTCCTCAGCTCATCCCAGTGATGTCATCTGCTGATTTCAAAAATGGGGCTTTTTACATCTGCCTCAAGCGATGGGGGCGAAGAACATAGGTTTTCAATAATTCCAGAGTTGTAATATCTCTTTGCTTAAAATACATTGGCACCTGGTAGGAGGTGAGATTCACTTCCGTGGGAAATCATAGCCTTGCATGTGTGGGGACAGCAGCTGACATGAATGGAATGCGAGGTTTCTTCTGCATCCCTCACTCGATCCCAGATTCCCAGGAGGCATGTGAGTAACGTTACAGTCGCTTTCCCTATTTTGCTACTTCACTTCATGAGAGGATAAGATATGATTTGGGGGACAGGGAACAGACTTACATCCATCTCTTTATAGAATAAGCACAACCGGGGGAGGGGTGTCCATGTATCGGTCAGTGATCTTCTCCAGAAACGTGGCTTCTTTGAGCCTGTGCAAGCGTCACGGCAGCCCTAAGAGTCAAACCTCTTATAGAACACACGATCCTCAGAGAGTGGCAGAGATGGTCCATCACAGAGCCGGGACTGGACAGCCTCCTGTGTCCACCGGAAACGGATGCATGCTGGGAAGGGGCTGGCCACCACCTCCCGGCTGTACATCCTGTTTTATTTCTACTCTTTAAACTTTCTCATAGAACTCAGTGAGCCCATCACTAAAGCGGAAGCCTTTCTTTTTATTTTATTCCTTTTCTGATCAAATTTAAAATCTGCCTTCTAGGTTTCTTTGAATGAAAAATTCGTAATACATGGAATTTCAGCGCCAAACAAAAAAAATCAACAATATCTAAAACACTCAGTATTATCCTAGGTCCTCTAAATCTAGGATTTCTGGTAAAATCCTAGACTTAAACTTAATAAAGTGTCTCATTTAAATAGGCAGCCGAGCATCGAGTCTTTGGGCTGCCTTGGTGTCATCCTAACAGAGCCACGATAATTATGTCACACTCGAGTCCGTGGCAGTCGGTTATTTACATGTTACCACTTTACCCTACAGAAACAGGCATTACAGACTGTAATTTATATCACTCATTATTTGAGCACCTTCTTACTTAGACACTTAACGAAGCAGAGTGCATGTACAAGAAAACATCTGAGTTGCCCAAGTAGGTACAGAGGAGACCCCTCTCCTGGTAATTCTTCTTGCTCTTTCTCCTTTTGCTTTTTCATCATGAGAGACCCATCCACGCTCTTGCTCTCAGCCACCTCTGCGAGGATTTCACGTTTGCGACACACCTTCGGGCCTCGCCCCTGGAGGACCTTGCCAGTCGCTGACCTTCCTGCTCTACGCCTCTCCCACTCCCCGCTCACCCCACCGCCTCCCCCCCAATCACTGAGACCAAAACCATCCGGACCCGACTTCTCAATTCCCAGACCCCGCCCCCTGCCTCCCCGCGGTCAGCTGCTGTGCATCTCTCTCCCCTAAGTGCTTTCCACCCTTTCCGCCCACCCACTGCCGTCCTACGTTATCACTGCTGCTTATACTCCTGCCAGGGGGTTTCTGCGGGTCTAGGTGCAAAGGAAACCCCTTAATCGGCGCAAGTCTTCCCTTCTGCCTCTAGACCTGGCCCCGCCCCCAGGCCAGGCCCCGCCCCCGGGCCCTGCACCTGCTCTGGACTCTGTGCCCTGCGCTGGACTCCGTGTTCCCTCCGGCGCCATGCCCGTCCCTGCTCTTTGGCTGCCCGCATCAGTGCTCACGCTTCAGCCCTGCCTCGGGGGACACTTCCCCCATGCTCCCCGGCTGGCTGGAAGGCCGGCACCCCCTAAAGGGCTGAGGGCCCACTCCTGGGTCAGCCCGGACGTCTCACCTGCCCCATGTGACAGCTTTGGTTTCCTTCCATCCCCCCACCGCGCGGGCAGCTTTCCGAGGAGGGCACGTCCGCGGCTGCTGGCCGCTGAGGCCGTGCCTCCCAGGCGCGTCGGCTACACAGAAACGCTCCGCCAGCACTGGCCAGAGGAAGGACGCGAGGAAGGGGGCAGCGGAGGGGTGCTTCACCGGTTTTCCTTCGGCCGCATCCCCTCGCGGGGCCCCGCCCGAGCGACCGGCCTGCCCTCGCCTCGTGCGGCGGCCGCGCCAGCCTGGTGTGGGGGCGCACACGGGGGACTGGCTCGCCAGCTTTCAGCCTGGGCGGGGGCAAACCCCCAGAGGTGGGCCCCTCGGCCCTGCCGGAAACCCCCGCGAGGGGCGCTCAGGTGCCCCAGGAAGGCGATGGAAGCCCCCGAAAGGGATGAGCCGAGCCCGCAGCGCGCCTGAGTGAGGGCCCTCGGGGTCCGCGGCGGCTGCTGACGGGGAAGCGATCCCCGTGGTTCCGCCGCCTTCACGCCGGCTGCGGGGGCGCGGCACTGACCTGGGGCTCAGCCTGGAACTCAGCTGACCACAAGAGGGCAAAGGACTTGGCAGACCAGTGGAAGGGCCCTCTCCCGAGCCAGGGCTGGTCAAACGCCAGGCTTTGGACCCACACATCTCTGCCCTGGGCCGACGAGAGGCCCTGAGGCAAGTCTCCAGCCTGCCCGGTCTCGATTCCCAGGCAGATGAGGCGCCTCAGCGCTGCCGCCTTCCAGAGCAGCGTGGACACCGCAGTGACGGGCAGCACATCCGCGGTGTCCCCCGGAGCCCGCCACTCCTGGGGGCTCGGGGACACTGCTGCTGGGAACAAGGGCCAGTGTGTGAAACCCCATCGCTCCCAGAATACCCGGAGCATATGGTCTCCAAAATTAGAGGCGTGCCATCCAATAAGCACATATTTCTGGAATAAAATCCCCTTGGAAACAAGGGCCAGCATTTTTTAAACATGCAAATGAACTCCAGGTCCGTGACCACCTATTTTATTAAGGGAAGTTTCTCCCTGCACTTGCCTAGCGAGGAAACTAGCACCTTAGCTTAGAAGAGCAGCGTCTGAGAGCAAATCACGGCACCGCAGTTTGAGATACGTGGTGCAAGCGAGACCGAAGTAAAAGTGTGGACTGAACGCATCTCTCGCATTTTGCTTGACACCGTCCTCTCCCCGAGCCAAAGTCTGTCACGTTCGATCACGTTCCCCAAGCCGAGGGCCGCGCCCCACCCCCGCACGCCGCGCGCCTCCCGGCCCCCTCCTGCCGCCGCACCGCCTCCGCCTCACGTGTTGGCTTCTGTTTGCGCCACGATAATGTGGGAACTTCCCACAGAGCTGATGAGATCACTTCCTGCTGATTCAGCACACTGCAGCGCGGAGGCCACCGGGAAAGGCTGTAATTAAGACTGATTGTTGGAGATGATACAAAGCCTCAGGAAATGTCACGAGGGGCCCAGAGAATCTGAGAGAAAATTACCCTGCGGTGCAATTTGCTTCTGCACTCTGGTCCCCCTCAAACTCACCCTGCTCCGCTGCCCTCCTCCCCGACCCCTCACCCCGCTGGTGGCCGACAGTCTGCGTCCTGAAGGCCAGGGCTCAAGTCCCTACCCAGTCCGCGCGGGAGCTGGGCGTGTGAGGAGGACATAGTGGACACAGGCGCACCATCTGGGCTGCCATCGGCACCACTGGCTGCAACGCCCCCCTCCCCTCCCGGCCTGTCTGTCTGCACCTCCACTGCGGGGCACTCCCTGCCCTCACCTCCCATCGCTCAGGAGACCCCATGAGGGGCAGACTTGCCCTGCAGGTGAAATCCAGTTAAAATCAGCATAAATGCTCCACTCACAGCCGTGGCTTCTGAGGCCACAGTGCCATGCAGACAGCCGCCTGCACTCCCACACGCCTTCTTCATCCCAGGGGGTCCAAGCCCCATCAGCTCTGGCCCTCAGGAGAGCCTTTGCGCTAAAGACCCGGGGCTAAGTGGAGGGGTTGCATCCTGTACCACACAGCCTCTGCCATTGGGTGAATGCACCCGTTTTTGCCCAGCTCTACTGCAGCAGCCCCCACCCCAGATGTCCAGATCCCCACAGCACACAACCCAAGGAGATGGTGTCTTACGAGCGCGGTCGGTGAGTGACTGTCGCTCTGCAAGTGCGTTGAGGAAAAGGTAGCAATCCATAAATGTCAGGAGTGATTAGTATTATTTTAAACATCATGGGACATGGAAACTTTTGCAAGGACAACTTAATGAAATCAGCATAGAATCTTCTTGACGGTCTGCCTTTGGGCAGAGGACCCTGGCATCAGTGCACATCTTCTGGCTGGAGTCCTACTCCTCAGTCTCAAGAGCACACGAGAAGGCTTGTTCCTCGAACAACACCAGCCCGACCCGCCCCCTTACAAAAGCGAAAGTCTGACTAGAAGGAAGTCCAGCCCGGAGAGGACGGCTGGGGCAATGTCGACACACTTCGTCACTGGAAAATAAAATCCACACCAAACCAAAAAGTTTCTGAACAGCAAAAGAAATAATCTGCAAAAAATGAAAACAAAAATGCAACCTACGAAACTGGAGAAACTAATAACCAAGAATTGTGATTACAACGGGCTAAGTCTCAGCCTATGAAGCTGTCCCAGCCACTAGCAGCACAAGTCTGATCCCGGGCCAGGGAGCTCCCCACAGGGCGCAGCAGACCTCTCCTGTCTCCCCGCTGCTCCCTCAGCAGTGCATTTCAGTGGATCCGCCTGTTCCGCTCCCCACTCTGTCTCTGGGGAGTCCTCGCACCGCCCCACCTCTGGCCTACACCCCAGTTCTTGTGTGCATAAATAAATCTTAAAAATAAATAAGGGCTTAATATGCAAAATACTCAGAAACTCAGACAACTCAGTAGCAAACAAACAAAAAATAACCTGATGTCAAAAATGGGCAAAGGACTTGAACAGACGTTTTTCCAAAGACACATAAGTGGAGAAGACTCACGGGCAGCCGCTCATCGCCATCACCAGGGAAACACAGAACAGGCGCCTTGAGGGTCCGCCTGGCCACTGAGACCGACCGACGCGGGGAGCCAAAAGGCACGTGTCGGCAAAGGCCCGAGGTCAGGGTCCTGGGCCCGGCGGCTGGAGTTTAAACGGTGCAGTCACCTTGGAAAACAGCACAGCAATTCCTCAAGAAATTCCAAACGGAGCTAGCCTGTGATCGGCAGCGAAGCTTCGGAGGGCACCCCAGCAGGAAATGGGGTGACGGTCTCAGAGGAGACTTCTGCACACCACCTGCACCGCAGCTAGGCTACACGGACTGGATTTAAGGCAAAGCTTGCTGGTATAGAGGGTCCATTCATAATAACCTGATGTTCAAATGATCTAGAAGCTACATTTTTTTTTTTGGTTTGTATGTAATTAGTAACATAGTCTCAAATAAATGACAAAAATTGCAAAGACTATAAGAAGGATAAAAATCTACCATCATTTCTGAAATGTTGATTCAACTTTCACTAATCACCGGCTCAAACAGCACCGGCAAAAATACAATGGCGATAGAGAGATTTGAACGACTTGGTGAATATGTTTGATTTATAAAGGAATGTTATATCCTAAACTAAAGAATGTAGAATCTTTTCAAGCACTTCAGAGACAATTACAAAGTCAACCATCTTTTGGTCCAAAAAGCATGACCCAAAATAAATAAGTACAGCTTTTATCACTTTATTCTAACATCAAAAACTTAAATGGAATGAGCAAATTCCTAGAAAAAAATCATCACTTAAAACCAGTATTGGCTGGATGACTGTGAAAGAATGAGAGTAATAAAGATTCTTTCCAACAAGCACTAATCCAGGCCCAGGCAACTTAAATAGCAAATTCACCCCATCGTTCCCCAAGACTTTCCGAGATGGGGGCAGAGGGGTCATGGCTCACAAATAAGAACTTAGAAGAGCCTTAATACTAAAACAAAGGAGACATACATAAGAATCTGATATTTAAACATAAATGCCATCATCCTAAAAAAAACTTCGCATTCTAAATGCAGCAATATATCAAGGAATTGCTACAGCACAGACGGTTTTATCTGGAATTCTAGACTGCCTTAACACTAGGGATTCCATCAATATAGTTCACCACCTAACAGACTCGTGGAGAACCCTGACACAGTCTAAATGAATGGATAGAACCAATTTGATGACATTTAGTAATCATTCATGATAAGAAATTGCTACAAACAGAAGGGGAATTTAAAAGAAGCTTCATTCATCTAACACACATCGGTTGAAATGCTAATACCTGCAGTGAAAATGAGAGCTTTTTCTCTGAGCTTGTCAGCAAGACAGAGTCCCTGCTCTCCTATCTGCATCGACATAGCCCTGCTGTCGAGACAGTGGGATCTCCATGTGGGCAGCAATTACAGTGGAAACTGCAGCTTGCACCCTGCACCAAAATCAAATCCAAGTGTAATATAAACGTAAACATGGAAGGTAAAATTATAAAGATTTTAGATAATATAAAGATGGGTTTTATGTATTTATAAAGTAATATTTTCATCCTTTGGAAATAGCTTCAAGATCTTATGGTAAGGAAAGATTTCTTTCTTACATAAGACCGAGGAGAAACAAAAATCCCCAAATCATATAATCATAGGGAGAAAACAACTATATTAACTTTAGGAGCTAGCGTGCCTACCCCTGACCCCATCGCTAGAACAGCCCTTCTACTGTTGTGATTCGAGTTTCCACACCTGCCCGTCAACCCAGACCACAAGTTCCCTCCTGGAGGAAACCTACCCTAATTTCCGTCCTGGAAACCCAGCAAACGGTCTGCTGGCTCTAAGCCTTCAGCGGGAAGACGCACCATAAACGGTGAACTCAAGGAGAGGGGCACGCACCCCAACTACCACCCTGCGTTATCTGCCAGCGTGCAGCGCACCAATCAGAGCGCAAGACGCTCTGCCGCGCTGGTGCCGAAGCGTCCTCCCGACCCCTTCTCAGAGGCGCTGAGGGCCCTGTGTGCTCGCACAGCTCTGGCTCGTTCACCACGTCTTTGAGCTGGAAGGTTTCTAACGAAAACACAAACGTAGCTTATGGAAAAATGTGTTTTTATGTTCAAATCCTCTGGGCTTTCATGGAAGTGGTTTGGCTGGGCGTGTGGAGTGTGTATTCCCCTTTGAACCACTGGAGCATTGCTGGATTGCTGCATTTAATTGGGCAACAGCTGGCGGTAATTTTCTGTGTACGGAGAGAGGGATTTAGTGACTGATTCACTCTTCACATTGTGTTTCATTATCTTTCTTTGTGCCCTTTCAGCGTTTGTAACGGGCTGTAAAGGAATGTGGGGCAGAGAGCTGAGGGGCGAATATGAGGCAGTATGCTGAGATTTGCAAACAGGATGAAATGCTAGGTTTCTTCAGGTAAGGTCTTGTCAGCAAGTAGACAGTTTCCTCGTGCTTAGCCGGAGCGCGTGTCATTCGATGTCGCCATTCTAGACTTGATGAAGCAGAGGCACAGAGGTGCAGTAACCTCTCTGGAGTCCAGCAGGCTAGCCGCTGGGCAGCGCCCATGTCTGGGTTCACTGCAGCTCTGTGCCCTATGTTGCCATCTCTTCCCTCCCACCTCCCAGCCGGGCTCCTCAAATGCCGCCTTCACCTCACCTGGCTTGGCCGAGCTATGGGAAATCATGAAGAAAGGCAGCAGCATGGACTGGTGACGTTCAAACCAGGCGGTCCTTGGCCCTGCCCAGGGATGCAGCGACCAGGCAGAGGTCTATGAACAAGACAGGCCCACGCGCCCGAACAGAAGTGCCCGGCTCCTCCTGAGAACCATTAGGGGAGGCTGTAGGGCCTCACGGTCACACGGATGCCGCGTCTCTCCGGGGTCAGGGGGTGGCAAGCGCCGGCTCAGGGGCCGATGTGGACACTCCCAGCCCTGAGGCCTCCTCGTGCCCGGGAGGGAAGAAGTTCAGAGCTGAAGTCGTTGGAGGGGGACAGCAGCAGCAGCGTCAGGGGCCAACAGAACTCGATGTCCCTGCAGGCTCTGTTCAGCCAGGGCCCTGAATCTCCTCCACGGTCGCTTCACGCTTTTGTATTTGCTGAAATTTTATGTCGGTTCACATCACCTCTGGGAATAGGCCAGGAGGCCCAGGTGGACGACGAGGAGTCCAAGAGACAGAAATAAAACCAGACAGTGCTTCCGAAACGAAGAACTCACCCCCACCGGCTTCTTCTGGGGCACGAAGCTCTGCCTCGGGCCCCCGAGCTGCCACTCCCGCCTGGACCGGACGGCCCTTGGCTCCTGGTGACAGGCAGGGAGACGGGGGTTCCCAGCAGCACTCGCCGGCAGCGGGGGTGCGACGTGCTGGGAGACGCCAATTCCCAGCATTGTCTTCCCCGACAGCTGCCAGGGAGCAGAGCGGTGCCGTGGCGCCGGCGGGAGCTCCCGGCCCGGCGTCCAGCTGCTCTGCCCGGGTACCAGGCAAATGTGGATTCACCGCGGCAAGCACTTCGAGAGCAGATGCTCCGAGGAGGGGACAGCCCTGGGCAGGGACAAGGGCAGGGCAGCCGGGGGGCTCCGGGCACGTCACCAGAGAAGAGTGGCAAGCTGCGGTGGGAGGCGGCCAGTCCGGGCTGGAAGCGAACCTGGAAATGACAGAGCACCCTGGAAGAGAAGGGGGGAGGAAACTAAACACACATCTCACTACATGAAGGACACGCCACACATGTCCTCAGATGAGAGAAACAGAGCCAGCATGTAAGGTAGAACTTGGCCAGGGAAGTCCTACCTCTGAGTAAGGGATGCCAGCACATTCAGCTGCACACTTTCCCCTTTTGCATGGGTTGCCAGGAAGCCCATGTTTTAGCTTGTAATGAAATTTTGTAGTGAGTGGAATAATGGGAGAAACTCCCCCAACTCCCCTTCTAATGTCATCACCCCACCTTCTCGATCTTTTCTCTTCACACTGATTTTTATTTTTTTTTTCTGTTCAGAGTGCTTTATTTTTTTTTTTATTTATTTTTTTTTAATATATATTTTTATTGTTATTTATGGCTTTTACATTTTGCATTCCCCTAGGATAT